>WWNC01000278.1:0-143365 GCA_011125475.1 Melanerpes aurifrons
TGAAGAAGAAGAAAGAAGAAGAAGAGGAAGATGAAGTATTAGCAGCAGCAGCAGAGGCAGCAGCAGTGGCAGCAGCAGCAGCAGCAGGTAGGAGATGATGTAGGTGATGGAGTTGATGTAGGTGATGGTGATGGTGGAGATGGTGTTGAGGGAGTTGGTGGTTTGGTGATGGAGGAGATGGAGGAGATGGAGGTGGTAGTGGTGGTGAAGTGATGGAGGAGGTGGAGGTGGTGGAGGAGATGCAGGAGGTGGAGGAGATGGAGGTGATGGTGCTGTGGCTGCTGCTCCTCTTAGTGCTGCGGCTGCTGTTCCCATTGCTGCTGCTGCTGTTTCTTGTGTTGCTGTCACTGCTGCTGCCTCTGCTGCTGCTGCTGTTCCTACTGATGTTGCCAATGCTGCTGTTGCTGTCACTGCTGCTGCCTCTGCTGCTGCTGCTGTTCCTACTGATGTTGCCAATGCTGCTGTTGCTGTCACTGCTGCTGCCTCTGCTGCTGCTGCTGTTCCTACTGATGTTGCCAATGCTGCTGTTGCTGTCACTGCTGCTGCCCTGCTGCTGCTGCTGTTGTTGTTGCCACTGCTGTTCCTGATTGCTCTGCTGCTGATTCTGTTGTTGCTGCTGTTGCCAATGTTGATGCTGTGTTCTGTGCTCCTGCTGCTGCTCTGCTGTTGCCTCTGTTGCTGCTGCTGTTACTGCTGTTGGTGATGCGGGTGATGGAGGATATAGAGGTAGTAGAGGCGGAGGAGGTGGTGGAAGGTGGTGGAGGTGGTGGAGGCTGTCCAGGTGGTGCAGGTGGTGGAAAAGGTGGAGGTGGTGGAGGTGGTCTAGGAGTTGGAGGAGCTAGAGGTGGAGTAGGTTGTGGAGGCGGTGAAGGTGATGCAGGAGATGCAGGAGCATCATAATCTGTAGCATAGGGAGAAGTGTTAGTAGCTGCTGCAGAAGGAGAAGAAAGAAGAAGACTGAAGAAGAAGAAAGAAGAAGAAGAGGAAGATGAAGTATTAGCAGCAGCAGCAGAGGCAGCAGCAGTGGCAGCAGCAGCAGCAGCAGTGTAGGAGATGATGTAGGTGATGGAGTTGATGTAGGTGACGGTGATGGAGGAGATGGAGTTGAGGGAGTTGGTGGTTTTGGTGATGGAGGAGATGGAGGAGATGGAGGTGGTAGTGGTGGTGAAGTGATGGAGGTGGTGGAAGTGGTGTAGGAGGTAAAGGTGGTGTAGCTGATGCAGGAGGTGGAGGTGGTGGAGGAGATGGAGGTGTGGAGGAGATGCAGAAGCATCCTAATCTGTAGCATAGGGAGAAGTGTTAATAGCTGCTGCAGAAGGAGAGGAAAGAAGAAGAAGAAGAATGAAGAAGAAAGAAGAAGAGGAAGATGAAGTTTTAGCAGCAGCAGCAGAGGCAGCAGCAGTGGCAGCAGCAGCAGCAGTCTAGGAGATGATGTAGGTGATGGAGTTGATGTAGGTGATGGTGATGGAGTGATGGAGTTGAGGGAGTTGGTGGTTTTGGTGATGGAGGAGATGGAGGTGGTAGTGGTGGTGGATGTGATGGAGGAGGTGGAGGAGAAGATGGAGGTGATGTTGCTGGTGGCTTCTGCTGTTCCCTGCTGTTCCCAGTGCTGCTGCTGCTCGTTCTGTGTTGCTGCTGCTGCTGTCACTGCTGCTGCTGCTGCTGCTGCTGTCACTGATTCTGTTGCCAATGCTGCTGTTGCTGTCACTGCTGCTGCCTCTGCTGCTGCTGCTGTTGCTGTTGCCACTGCTGTTCCTGATTGCTCTGCTGCTGATTCTGTTGTTGCTGCTGTTGCCAATGCTGTTGCTGTGTTCTGTGCTCCTGCTGCTGCTACTGCTG
Organism: Melanerpes aurifrons; assembly: GCA_011125475.1. Lineage (NCBI taxonomy): Eukaryota > Metazoa > Chordata > Aves > Piciformes > Picidae > Melanerpes > Melanerpes aurifrons. Next base: position 1,840 of record WWNC01000278.1, read on the forward strand.
TTGGTGATGGCGGGTGATGGAGGAGATGGAGGTGGTAGAGGTGGAGGAGGTGGTGGAGGTGCTGCAGGGTGTCGAGGAGGTGAAGGCTGTCCTGGTGGTGGAGGTGGTGGAAAAGGTGGAGGTGGTGGAGGAGAGGCAGGAGATGCAGGAGCATCATAATCTGTAGCATAGGGAGAAGTGTTAATATCTGCTGCAGAAGGAGAAGAAAGAAGAAGAAGAAGAATGAAGAAGAAGAAAGAAGAAGAAGAGGAAGATGAAGTATTAGCAGCAGCAGCAGAGGCAGCAGCAGTGGCAGCAGCAGCAGCAGTACAGGAGACGATGTAGGTGATGGAGTTGATGTAGGTGATGGTGAGGGTGGAGATGGAGTTGAGGGAGTTGGTGGTTTGGTGATGGAGGAGATGGAGGAGATGGAGGTGGTAGTGGTGGTGAAGTGATGGAGGAGGTGGAGGTGGTGGAGGAGATGCAGGAGGTGGAGGAGATGGAGGTGATGGTGCTGTGGCTGCTGCTCCTCTTAGTGCTGCGGCTGCTGTTCCCATTGCTGCTGCTGCTGTTTCTTGTGTTGCTGTCACTGCTGCTGTCACTGCTGCTGCCTCTGCTGCTGCTGCTGTTCCTACTGATGTTGCCAATGCTGCTGTTGCTGTCACTGCTGCTGCCTCTGCTGCTGCTGCTGTTCCTACTGATGTTGCCAATGCTGCTGTTGCTGTCACTGCTGCTGCCTCTGCTGCTGCTGCTGTTCCTACTGATGTTGCCAATGCTGCTGTTGCTGTCACTGCTGCTGCCTCTGCTGCTGCTGCTGTTGTTGTTGCCACTGCTGTTCCTGATTGCTCTGCTGCTGATTCTGTTGTTGCTGCTGTTGCCAATGTTGATGCTGTGTTCTGTGCTCCTGCTGCTGCTCCTGCTGTTGCCTCTGTTGCTGCTGCTGTTACTGCTGTTGGTGATGCGGGTGATGGAGGATATAGAGGTAGTAGAGGCGGAGGAGGTGGTGAAGGTGGTGGAGGTGGTGGAGGCTGTCCAGGTGGTGCAGGTGGTGGAAAAGGTGGAGGTGGGGGAGGTGGTCTAGGAGTTGGAGGAGCTAGAGGTGGAGTAGGTTGTGGAGGCGGTGAAGGTGATGCAGGAGATGCAGGAGCATCATAATCTGTAGCATAGGGAGAAGTGTTAGTAGCTGCTGCAGAAGGAGAAGAAAGAAGAAGACTGAAGAAGAAGAAAGAAGAAGAAGAGGAAGATGAAGTATTAGCAGCAGCAGCAGAGGCAGCAGCAGTGGCAGCAGCAGCAGCAGCAGTGTAGGAGATGATGTAGGTGATGGAGTTGATGTAGGTGACGGTGATGGAGGAGATGGAGTTGAGGGAGTTGGTGGTTTTGGTGATGGAGGAGATGGAGGAGATGGAGGTGGTAGTGGTGGTGAAGTGATGGAGGTGGTGGAAGTGGTGTAGGAGGTAAAGGTGGTGTAGCTGATGCAGGAGGTGGAGGTGGTGGAGGAGATGGAGGTGTGGAGGAGATGCAGAAGCATCCTAATCTGTAGCATAGGGAGAAGTGTTAATAGCTGCTGCAGAAGGAGAGGAAAGAAGAAGAAGAAGAATGAAGAAGAAAGAAGAAGAGGAAGATGAAGTTTTAGCAGCAGCAGCAGAGGCAGCAGCAGTGGCAGCAGCAGCAGCAGTCTAGGAGATGATGTAGGTGATGGAGTTGATGTAGGTGATGGTGATGGAGTGATGGAGTTGAGGGAGTTGGTGGTTTTGGTGATGGAGGAGATGGAGGTGGTAGTGGTGGTGGATGTGATGGAGGAGGTGGAGGAGAAGATGGAGGTGATGTTGCTGGTGGCTTCTGCTACTGCTGTTCCCAGTGCTGCTGCTGCTCGTTCTTGTGTTGCTGCTGCTGCTGCCTCTGCTGCTGCTGCTGCTGTCACTGATTCTGTTGCCAATGCTGCTGTTGCTGTCACTGCTGCTGCCTCTGCTGCTGCTGCTGTTGCTGTTGCCACTGCTGTTCCTGATTGCTCTGCTGCTGATTCTGTTGTTGCTGCTGTTGCCAATGCTGTTGCTGTGTTCTGTGCTCCTGCTGCTGCTACTGCTGTTGCTGATATGGGGTGATGGAGGAGATGGAGGTGGTGGTAGAGGTGGAGGAGGTGGTGGAGGTGCTGCAGGGGTCGAGGAGGTGAAGGCTGTCCAGGTGGTGGAGGTGGTGGAAAAGGTGGAGGTGGTGGAGGAGAGGCAGGAGATGCAGGAGCATCATAATCTGTAGCATAGGGAGAAGTGTTAATATCTGCTGCAGAAGGAGAAGAAAGAAGAAGAAGAAGAATGAAGAAGAAGAAAGAAGAAGAAGAGGAAGATGAAGTATTAGCAGCAGCAGCAGAGGCAGCAGCAGTGGCAGCAGCAGCAGCAGCAGTACAGGAGATGATGTAGGTGATGGAGTTGATGTAGGTGATGGTGAGGGTGGAGATGGAGTTGAGGGAGTTGGTGGTTTGGTGATGGAGGAGATGGAGGAGATGGAGGTGGTAGTGGTGGTGAAGTGATGGAGGAGGTGGAGGTGGTGGAGGAGATGCAGGAGGTGGAGGAGATGGAGGTGATGGTGCTGTGGCTGCTGCTCCTCTTAGTGCTGCGGCTGCTGTTCCCATTGCTGCTGCTGCTGTTTCTTGTGTTGCTGTCACTGCTGCTGTCACTGCTGCTGCCTCTGCTGCTGCTGCTGTTCCTACTGATGTTGCCAATGCTGCTGTTGCTGTCACTGCTGCTGCCTCTGCTGCTGCTGCTGTTCCTACTGATGTTGCCAATGCTGCTGTTGCTGTCACTGCTGCTGCCTCTGCTGCTGCTGCTGTTCCTACTGATGTTGCCAATGCTGCTGTTGCTGTCACTGCTGCTGCCTCTGCTGCTGCTGCTGTTGTTGTTGCCACTGCTGTTCCTGATTGCTCTGCTGCTGATTCTGTTGTTGCTGCTGTTGCCAATGTTGATGCTGTGTTCTGTGCTCCTGCTGCTGCTCCTGCTGTTGACTCTGTTGTGTTGCTGTTACTGCTGTGCTGATGGGGTGATGGAGGATATAGAGGTAGTAGAGGCGGAGGAGGTGGTGAAGGTGGTGGAGGTGGTGGAGGCTGTCCATTTGGTGCAGGTGGTGGAAAAGGTGGAGGTGGGGGAGGTGGTCTAGGAGTTGGAGGAGCTAGAGGTGGAGTAGGTTGTGGAGGCGGTGAAGGTGATGCAGGAGATGCAGGAGCATCATAATCTGTAGCATAGGGAGAAGTGTTAGTAGCTGCTGCAGAAGGAGAAGAAAGAAGAAGAAGAAAATGAAGAAGAAGAAAGAAGAAGAAGAGGAAGATGAAGTATTAGCAGCAGCAGCAGAGGCAGCAGCAGTGGCAGCAGCAGCAGCAGCAGTGTAGGAGATGATGTAGGTGATGGAGTTGATGTAGGTGATGGTGATGGAGGAGATGGAGTTGAGGGAGTTGGTGGTTTTGGTGATGGAGGAGATGGAGGAGATGGAGGTGGTAGTGGTGGTGAAGTGATGGAGGAGGTGGAGGTGGTGGAGGAGATGCAGGAGGTGGAGGAGATGGAGGTGATGGTGCTGTGGCTGCTGCTCCTCTTAGTGCTGCGGCTGCTGTTCCCATTGCTGCTGCTGCTGTTTCTTGTGTTGCTGTCACTGCTGCTGTCACTGCTGCTGCCTCTGCTGCTGCTGCTGTTCCTACTGATGTTGCCAATGCTGCTGTTGCTGTCACTGCTGCTGCCTCTGCTGCTGCTGCTGTTCCTACTGATGTTGCCAATGCTGCTGTTGCTGTCACTGCTGCTGCCTCTGCTGCTGCTGCTGTTCCTACCGATGTTGCCAATGCTGCTGTTGCTGTCACTGCTGCTGCCCTGCTGCTGCTGCTGTTGTTGTTGCCACTGCTGTTCCTGATTGCTCTGCTGCTGATTCTGTTGTTGCTGCTGTTGCCAATGTTGATGCTGTGTTCTGTGCTCCTGCTGCTGCTCCTGCTGTTGCCTCTGTTGCTGCTGCTGTTACTGCTGTTGGTGATGCGGGTGATGGAGGATATAGAGGTAGTAGAGGCGGAGGAGGTGGTGGAGGTGGTGGAGGTGGTGGAGGCTGTCCAGGTGGTGCAGGTGGTGGAAAAGGTGGAGGTGGTGGAGGTGGTCTAGGAGTTGGAGGAGCTAGAGGTGGAGTAGGTTGTGGAGGCGCTGAAGGTGATGCGGGTGATGCAGGAGCATCATAATCTGTAGCATAGGGAGAAGTGTTAGTAGCTGCTGCAGAAGGAGAAGAAAGAAGAAGACTGAAGAAGAAAGAAGAAGAAGAGGAAGATGAAGTATTAGCAGCAGCAGCAGAGGCAGCAGCAGTGGCAGCAGCAGCAGCAGCAGTGTAGGAGATGATGTAGGTGATGGAGTTGATGTAGGTGACGGTGATGGAGGAGATGGAGTTGAGGGAGTTGGTGGTTTTGGTGATGGAGGAGATGGAGGAGATGGAGGTGGTAGTGGTGGTGAAGTGATGGAGGTGGTGGAAGTGGTGTAGGAGGTAAAGGTGGTGTAGCTGATGCAGGAGGTGGAGGTGGTGGCGGAGATGGAGGTGTGGAGGAGATGCAGAAGCATCCTAATCTGTAGCATAGGGATAAGTGTTAATAGCTGCTGCAGAAGGAGAGGAAAGAAGAAGAAGAAGAATGAAGAAGAAAGAAGAAGAGGAAGATGAAGTTTTAGCAGCAGCAGCAGAGGCAGCAGCAGTGGCAGCAGCAGCAGCAGTCTAGGAGATGATGTAGGTGATGGAGTTGATGTAGGTGATGGTGATGGAGTGATGGAGTTGAGGGAGTTGGTGGTTTTGGTGATGGAGGAGATGGAGGTGGTAGTGGTGGTGGATGTGATGGAGGAGGTGGAGGAGAAGATGGAGGTGATGTTGCTGGTGGCTTCTGCTACTGCTGTTCCCAGTGCTGCTGCTGCTCGTTCTTGTGTTGCTGCTGCTGCTGCCTCAGCTGCTGCTGCTGCTGTCACTGATTCTGTTGCCAATGCTGCTGTCACTGCTGCTGCCTCTGCTGCTGCTGCTGCTGTCACTGATTCTGTTGCCAATGCTGCTGTTGCTGTCACTGCTGCTGCCTCTGCTGCTGCTGCTGCTGTTGCCACTGCTGTTCCTGATTGCTCTGCTGCTGATTCTGTTGTTGCTGCTGTTGCCAATGCTGTTGCTGTGTTCTGTGCTCCTGCTGCTGCTACTGCTGTTGCTGATGGGGGTGATGGAGGAGATGGAGGTGGTAGAGGTGGAGGAGGTGGTGGAGGTGCTGCAGGGGTCAAGGAGGTGAAGGCTGTCCAGGTGGTGGAGGTGGTGGAAAAGGTGGAGGTGGTGGAGGAGAGGCAGGAGATGCAGGAGCATCATAATCTGTAGCATAGGGAGAAGTGTTAATATCTGCTGCAGAAGGAGAAGAAAGAAGAAGAAGAAGGATGAAGAAGAAGAAAGAAGAAGAAGAGGAAGATGAAGTATTAGCAGCAGCAGCAGAGGCAGCAGCAGTGGCAGCAGCAGCAGCAGCAGTACAGGAGATGATGTAGGTGATGGAGGTGATGTAGGTGATGGTGAGGGTGGAGATGGTGTTGAGGGAGTTGGTGGTTTGGTGATGGAGGAGATGGAGGAGATGGAGGTGGTAGTGGTGGTGAAGTGATGGAGGAGGTGGAGGTGGTGGAGGAGATGCAGGAGGTGGAGGAGATGGAGGTGATGGTGCTGTGGCTGCTGCTCCTCTTAGTGCTGCGGCTGCTGTTCCCATTGCTGCTGCTGCTGTTTCTTGTGTTGCTGTTGCTGTCACTTGCTGTCACTGCTGCTGCCTCTGCTGCTGCTGCTGTTCCTACTGATGTTGCCAATGCTGCTGTTGCTGTCACTGCTGCTGCCTCTGCTGCTGCTGCTGTTCCTACTGATGTTGCCAATGCTGCTGTTGCTGTCACTGCTGCTGCCTCTGCTGCTGCTGCTGTTCCTACTGATGTTGCCAATGCTGCTGTTGCTGTCACTGCTGCTGCCTCTGCTGCTGCTGCTGTTGTTGTTGCCACTGCTGTTCCTGATTGCTCTGCTGCTGATTCTGTTGTTGCTGCTGTTGCCAATGTTGATGCTGTGTTCTGTGCTCCTGCTGCTGCTCCTGCTGTTGCCTCTGTTGCTGCTGCTGTTACTGCTGTTGGTGATGCGGGTGATGGAGGATATAGAGGTAGTAGAGGCGGAGGAGGTGGTGAAGGTGGTGGAGGTGGTGGAGGCTGTCCAGGTGGTGCAGGTGGTGGAAAAGGTGGAGGTGGGGGAGGTGGTCTAGGAGTTGGAGGAGCTAGAGGTGGAGTAGGTTGTGGAGGCGGTGAAGGTGATGCAGGAGATGCAGGAGCATCATAATCTGTAGCATAGGGAGAAGTGTTAGTAGCTGCTGCAGAAGGAGAAGAAAGAAGAAGACTGAAGAAGAAGAAAGAAGAAGAAGAGGAAGATGAAGTATTAGCAGCAGCAGCAGAGGCAGCAGCAGTGGCAGCAGCAGCAGCAGCAGTGTAGGAGATGATGTAGGTGATGGAGTTGATGTAGGTGACGGTGATGGAGGAGATGGAGTTGAGGGAGTTGGTGGTTTTGGTGATGGAGGAGATGGAGGAGATGGAGGTGGTAGTGGTGGTGAAGTGATGGAGGTGGTGGAAGTGGTGTAGGAGGTAAAGGTGGTGTAGCTGATGCAGGAGGTGGAGGTGGTGGAGGAGATGGAGGTGTGGAGGAGATGCAGAAGCATCCTAATCTGTAGCATGGGGAGAAGTGTTAATAGCTGCTGCAGAAGGAGAGGAAAGAAGAAGAAGAAGAATGAAGAAGAAAGAAGAAGAGGAAGATGAAGTTTTAGCAGCAGCAGCAGAGGCAGCAGCAGTGGCAGCAGCAGCAGCAGTCTAGGAGATGATGTAGGTGATGGAGTTGATGTAGGTGATGGTGATGGAGTGATGGAGTTGAGGGAGTTGGTGGTTTTGGTGATGGAGGAGATGGAGGTGGTAGTGGTGGTGGATGTGATGGAGGAGGTGGAGGAGAAGATGGAGGTGATGTTGCTGGTGGCTTCTGCTACTGCTGTTCCCAGTGCTGCTGCTGCTCGTTCTTGTGTTGCTGCTGCTGCTGCCTCTGCTGCTGCTGCTGCTGTCACTGATTCTGCCAATGCTGCTGTTGCCAATGCTGCTGTTGCTGTCACTGCTGCTGCCTCTGCTGCTGCTGCTGTTGCTGTTGCCACTGCTGTTCCTGATTGCTCTGCTGCTGATTCTGTTGTTGCTGCTGTTGCCAATGCTGTTGCTGTGTTCTGTGCTCCTGCTGCTGCTACTGCTGTTGCTGATATGGGGTTGATGGAGGAGATGGAGGTGGTAGAGGTGGAGGAGGTGGTGGAGGTGCTGCAGGGGGTCGAGGAGGTGAAGGCTGTCCTGGTGGTGGAGGTGGTGGAAAAGGTGGAGGTGGTGGAGGAGAGGCAGGAGATGCAGGAGCATCATAATCTGTAGCATAGGGAGAAGTGTTAATATCTGCTGCAGAAGGAGAAGAAAGAAGAAGAAGAAGAATGAAGAAGAAGAAAGAAGAAGAAGAGGAAGATGAAGTATTAGCAGCAGCAGCAGAGGCAGCAGCAGTGGCAGCAGCAGCAGCAGCAGTACAGGAGATGATGTAGGTGATGGAGTTGATGTAGGTGATGGTGAGGGTGGAGATGGAGTTGAGGGAGTTGGTGGTTTGGTGATGGAGGAGATGGAGGAGATGGAGGTGGTAGTGGTGGTGAAGTGATGGAGGAGGTGGAGGTGGTGGAGGAGATGCAGGAGGTGGAGGAGATGGAGGTGATGGTGCTGTGGCTGCTGCTCCTCTTAGTGCTGCGGCTGCTGTTCCCATTGCTGCTGCTGCTGTTTCTTGTGTTGCTGTCACTGCTGCTGCCTCTGCTGCTGCTGCTGTTCCTACTGATGTTGCCAATGCTGCTGTTGCTGTCACTGCTGCTGCCTCTGCTGCTGCTGCTGTTCCTACTGATGTTGCCATGCTGCTGTTGCTGCTGCTGCTGTCTGCTGCTCTGCTGCTGTTCCTACTGCCAATGCTGCTGCTGTCACTGCTGCTGCCTCTGCTGCTGCTGCTGTTCCTACTGATGTTGCCAATGCTGCTGTTGCTGTCACTGCTGCTGCCTCTGCTGCTGCTGCTGTTGTTGTTGCCACTGCTGTTCCTGATTGCTCTGCTGCTGATTCTGTTGTTGCTGCTGTTGCCAATGTTGATGCTGTGTTCTGTGCTCCTGCTGCTGCTCCTGCTGTTGCCTCTGTTGCTGCTGCTGTTACTGCTGTTGGTGATGCGGGTGATGGAGGATATAGAGGTAGTAGAGGCGGAGGAGGTGGTGGAGGTTGTGGAGGTGGTGGAGGCTGTCCAGGTGGTGCAGGTGGTGGAAAAGGTGGAGGAGGTGGGGAGGTGGTCTAGGAGTTGGAGGAGCTAGAGGTGGAGTAGGTTGTGGAGGCGGTGAAGGTGATGCAGGAGATGCAGGAGCATCATAATCTGTAGCATAGGGAGAAGTGTTAGTAGCTGCTGCAGAAGGAGAAGAAAGAAGAAGACTGAAGAAGAAGAAAGAAGAAGAAGAGGAAGATGAAGTATTAGCAGCAGCAGCAGAGGCAGCAGCAGTGGCAGCAGCAGCAGCAGCAGTATGTAGGAGATGATGTAGGTGATGGAGTTGATGTAGGTGACGGTGATGGAGGAGATGGAGTTGAGGGAGTTGGTGGTTTTGGTGATGGAGGAGATGGAGGAGATGGAGGTGGTAGTGGTGGTGAAGTGATGGAGGTGGTGGAAGTGGTGTAGGAGGTAAAGGTGGTGTAGCTGATGCAGGAGGTGGAGGTGGTGGAGGAGATGGAGGTGTGGAGGAGATGCAGAAGCATCCTAATCTGTAGCATAGGGATAAGTGTTAATAGCTGCTGCAGAAGGAGAGGAAAGAAGAAGAAGAAGAATGAAGAAGAAAGAAGAAGAGGAAGATGAAGTTTTAGCAGCAGCAGCAGAGGCAGCAGCAGTGGCAGCAGCAGCAGCAGTCTAGGAGATGATGTAGGTGATGGAGTTGATGTAGGTGATGGTGATGGAGTGATGGAGTTGAGGGAGTTGGTGGTTTTGGTGATGGAGGAGATGGAGGAGAAGATGGAGGTGATGTTGCTGGTGGCTTCTGCTACTGCTGTTCCCAGTGCTGCTGCTGCTCGTTCTTGTGTTGCTGCTGCTGCTGCCTCTGCTGCTGCTGCTGCTGTCACTGATTCTGTTCCCACCAATGCCAATGCTGCTGTTGCTGTCACTGCTGCTGCCTCTGCTGCTGCTGCTGCTGTCACTGATTCTTGCCACTGCTGTTCCTGATTGCTCTGCTGCTGATTCTGTTGTTGCTGCTGTTGCCAATGCTGTTGCTGATTCTCTGTTGCTCCTGCCTGCTGTTGCTACTGCTGTCCTGCTGATGATGGGGTGATGGAGGAGATGGAGGTGGTAGAGGTGGAGGAGGTGGTGGAGGTGCTGCAGGGTGTCGAGGAGGTGAAGGCTGTCCAGGTGGTGGAGGTGGTGGAAAAGGTGGAGGTGGTGGAGGAGAGGCAGGAGATGCAGGAGCATCATAATCTGTAGCATAGGGAGAAGTGTTAATATCTGCTGCAGAAGGAGAAGAAAGAAGAAGAAGAAGAATGAAGAAGAAGAAAGAAGAAGAAGAGGAAGATGAAGTATTAGCAGCAGCAGCAGAGGCAGCAGCAGTGGCAGCAGCAGCAGCAGCAGTACAGGAGAGATGATGTAGGTGATGGAGTTGATGTAGGTGATGGTGAGGGTGGAGATGGAGTTGAGGGAGTTGGTGGTTTGGTGATGGAGGAGATGGAGGAGATGGAGGTGGTAGTGGTGGTGAAGTGATGGAGGAGGTGGAGGTGGTGGAGGAGATGCAGGAGGTGGAGGAGATGGAGGTGATGGTGCTGTGGCTGCTGCTCCTCTTAGTGCTGCGGCTGCTGTTCCCATTGCTGCTGCTGCTGTTTCTTGTGTTGCTGTCACTGCTGCTGTCACTGCTGCTGCCTCTGCTGCTGCTGCTGTTCCTACTGATGTTGCCAATGCTGCTGTTGTTGCCAATGCTGCTGTTGCTGTCACTGCTGCTGCCTCTGCTGCTGCTGCTGTTCCTACTGATGTTGCCAATGCTGCTGTTGCTGTCACTGCTGCTGCCTCTGCTGCTGCTGCTGTTGTTGTTGCCACTGCTGTTCCTGATTGCTCTGCTGCTGATTCTGCTGTTGCTGCTGTTGCCAATGTTGATGCTGTGTTCTGTGCTCCTGCTGCTGCTCCTGCTGTTGCCTCTGTTGCTGCTGCTGTTACTGCTGTTGGTGATGCGGGTGATGGAGGATATAGAGGTAGTAGAGGCGGAGGAGGTGGTGAAGGTGGTGGAGGTGGTGGAGGTGGTCTAGGAGTTGGAGGAGCTAGAGGTGGAGTAGGTTGTGGAGGCGGTGAAGGTGATGCGGGAGATGCAGGAGCATCATAATCTGTAGCATAGGGAGAAGTGTTAGTAGCTGCTGCAGAAGGGAAGAAGAAAGAAGAAGAAGAAGAAGAAAGAAGAAGAAGAGGAAGATGAAGTATTAGCAGCAGCAGCAGAGGCAGCAGCAGTGGCAGCAGCAGCAGCAGCAGTGTAGGAGATGATGTAGGTGATGGAGTTGATGTAGGTGACGGTGATGGAGGAGATGGAGTTGAGGGAGTTGGTGGTTTTGGTGATGGAGGAGATGGAGGAGATGGAGGTGGTAGTGGTGGTGAAGTGATGGAGGTGGTGGAAGTGGTGTAGGAGGTAAAGGTGGTGTAGCTGATGCAGGAGGTGGAGGTGGTGGAGGAGATGGAGGTGTGGAGGAGATGCAGAAGCATCCTAATCTGTAGCATGGGGAGAAGTGTTAATAGCTGCTGCAGAAGGAGAGGAAAGAAGAAGAAGAAGAATGAAGAAGAAAGAAGAAGAGGAAGATGAAGTTTTAGCAGCAGCAGCAGAGGCAGCAGCAGTGGCAGCAGCAGCAGCAGTCTAGGAGATGATGTAGGTGATGGAGTTGATGTAGGTGATGGTGATGGAGTGATGGAGTTGAGGGAGTTGGTGGTTTTGGTGATGGAGGAGATGGAGGTGGTAGTGGTGGTGGATGTGATGGAGGAGGTGGAGGAGAAGATGGAGGTGATGTTGCTGGTGGCTTCTGCTACTGCTGTTCCCAGTGCTGCTGCTGCTCGTTCTTGTGTTGCTGCTGCTGCTGCCTCTGCTGCTGCTGCTGCTGTCACTGATTCTGTTGCCAATGCTGCTGTTGCTGCTGCTGCCTCTGCTGCTGCTGTCACTGATTCTGTTGCCAATGCTGCTGTTGCTGTCACTGCTGCTGCCTCTGCTGCTGTTGCTGTTGCCACTGCTGTTCCTGATTGCTCTGCTGCTGATTCTGTTGTTGCTGCTGTTGCCAATGCTGTTGCTGTGTTCTGTGCTCCTGCTGCTGCTACTGCTGTTGCTGATGGGGGTGATGGAGGAGATGGAGGTGGTAGAGGTGGAGGAGGTGGTGGAGGTGCTGCAGGGGTCAAGGAGGTGAAGGCTGTCCAGGTGGTGGAGGTGGTGGAAAAGGTGGAGGTGGTGGAGGAGAGGCAGGAGATGCAGGAGCATCATAATCTGTAGCATAGGGAGAAGTGTTAATATCTGCTGCAGAAGGAGAAGAAAGAAGAAGAAGAAGGATGAAGAAGAAGAAAGAAGAAGAAGAGGAAGATGAAGTATTAGCAGCAGCAGCAGAGGCAGCAGCAGTGGCAGCAGCAGCAGCAGCAGCAGTACATGAGATGATGTAGGTGATGGAGGTGATGTAGGTGATGGTGAGGGTGGTGATGGTGTTGAGGGAGTTGGTGGTTTGGTGATGGAGGAGATGGAGGAGATGGAGGTGGTAGTGGTGGTGAAGTGATGGAGGAGGTGGAGGTGGTGGAGGAGATGCAGGAGGTGGAGGAGATGGAGGTGATGGTGCTGTGGCTGCTGTTCCTCTTAGTGCTGCGGCTGCTGTTCCCATTGCTGCTGCTGCTGTTTCTTGTGTTGCTGTCACTGCTGCTGCCTCTGCTGCTGCTGCTGTTCCTACTGATGTTGCCAATGCTGCTGTTGCTGTCACTGCTGCTGCCTCTGCTGCTGCTGCTGTTCCTACTGATGTTGCCAATGCTGCTGTTGCTGTCACTGCTGCTGCCCTCTGCTGCTGCTGTTCCTACTGATGTTGCCAATGCTGCTGTTGCTGTCACTGCTGCTGCCTCTGCTGCTGCTGCTGTTGTTGTTGCCACTGCTGTTCCTGATTGCTCTGCTGCTGATTCTGTTGTTGCTGCTGTTGCCAATGTTGATGCTGTGTTCTGTGCTCCTGCTGCTGCTCCTGCTGTTGCCTCTGTTGCTGCTGCTGTTACTGCTGTTGGTGATGGAGGTGATGGAGGATATAGAGGTAGTAGAGGCGGAGGAGGTGGTGAAGGTGGTGGAGGTGGTGGAGGCTGTCCATTTGGTGCAGGTGGTGGAAAAGGTGGAGGTGGGGGAGGTGGTCTAGGAGTTGGAGGAGCTAGAGGTGGAGTAGGTTGTGGAGGCGGTGAAGGTGATGCAGGAGATGCAGGAGCATCATAATCTGTAGCATAGGGAGAAGTGTTAGTAGCTGCTGCAGAAGGAGAAGAAAGAAGAAGACTGAAGAAGAAGAAAGAAGAAGAAGAGGAAGATGAAGTATTAGCAGCAGCAGCAGAGGCAGCAGCAGTGGCAGCAGCAGCAGCAGCAGTGTAGGAGATGATGTAGGTGATGGAGTTGATGTAGGTGACGGTGATGGAGGAGATGGTGTTGAGGGAGTTGGTGGTTTTGGTGATGGAGGAGATGGAGGAGATGGAGGTGGTAGTGGTGGTGAAGTGATGGAGGAGGTGGAGGTGGTGGAGGAGATGCAGGAGGTGGAGGAGATGGAGGTGATGGTGCTGTGGCTGCTGCTCCTCTTAGTGCTGCGGCTGCTGTTCCCATTGCTGCTGCTGCTGTTTCTTGTGTTGCTGTCACTGCTGCTGTCACTGCTGCTGCCTCTGCTGCTGCTGCTGTTCCTACTGATGTTGCCAATGCTGCTGTTGCTGTCACTGCTGCTGCCTCTGCTGCTGCTGCTGTTCCTACTGATGTTGCCAATGCTGCTGTTGCTGTCACTGCTGCTGCCTCTGCTGCTGCTGCTGTTCCTACTGATGTTGCCAATGCTGCTGTTGCTGTCACTGCTGCTGCCTCTGCTGCTGCTGCTGTTGTTGTTGCCACTGCTGTTCCTGATTGCTCTGCTGCTGATTCTGTTGTTGCTGCTGTTGCCAATGTTGATGCTGTGTTCTGTGCTCCTGCTGCTGCTCCTGCTGTTGCCTCTGTTGCTGCTGCTGTTACTGCTGTTGGTGATGCGGGTGATGGAGGATATAGAGGTAGTAGAGGAGGGAGGAGGTGGTGGAGGTGGTGGAGGTGGTGGAGGCTGTCCAGGTGGTGCAGGTGGTGGAAAAGGTGGAGGTGGTGGAGGTGGTCTAGGAGTTGGAGGAGCTAGAGGTGGAGTAGGTTGTGGAGGCGCTGAAGGTGATGCGGGTGATGCAGGAGCATCATAATCTGTAGCATAGGGAGAAGTGTTAGTAGCTGCTGCAGAAGGAGAAGAAAGAAGAAGACTGAAGAAGAAAGAAGAAGAAGAGGAAGATGAAGTATTAGCAGCAGCAGCAGAGGCAGCAGCAGTGGCAGCAGCAGCAGCAGCAGTGTAGGAGATGATGTAGGTGATGGAGTTGATGTAGGTGACGGTGATGGAGGAGATGGAGTTGAGGGAGTTGGTGGTTTTGGTGATGGAGGAGATGGAGGAGATGGAGGTGGTAGTGGTGGTGAAGTGATGGAGGTGGTGGAAGTGGTGTAGGAGGTAAAGGTGGTGTAGCTGATGCAGGAGGTGGAGGTGGTGGCGGAGATGGAGGTGTGGAGGAGATGCAGAAGCATCCTAATCTGTAGCATAGGGATAAGTGTTAATAGCTGCTGCAGAAGGAGAGGAAAGAAGAAGAAGAAGAATGAAGAAGAAAGAAGAAGAGGAAGATGAAGTTTTAGCAGCAGCAGCAGAGGCAGCAGCAGTGGCAGCAGCAGCAGCAGTCTAGGAGATGATGTAGGTGATGGAGTTGATGTAGGTGATGGTGATGGAGTGATGGAGTTGAGGGAGTTGGTGGTTTTGGTGATGGAGGAGATGGAGGTGGTAGTGGTGGTGGATGTGATGGAGGAGGTGGAGGAGAAGATGGAGGTGATGTTGCTGGTGGCTTCTGCTACTGCTGTTCCCAGTGCTGCTGCTGCTCGTTCTTGTGTTGCTGCTGCTGCTGCCTCAGCTGCTGCTGCTGCTGTCACTGATTCTGTTGCCAATGCTGCTGTCACTGCTGCTGCTGCCCTGCTGCTGCTGCTGTCACTGATTCTGTTGCCAATGCTGCTGTTGCTGTCACCTGCTGCTGCCTCTGCTGCTGTTGCTGTTGCCACTGCTGTTCCTGATTGCTCTGCTGCTGATTCTGTTGTTGCTGCTGTTGCCAATGCTGTTGCTGTGTTCTGTGCTCCTGCTGCTGCTACTGCTGTTGCTGATATGGGGTTGATGGAGGAGATGGAGGTGGTAGAGGTGGAGGAGGTGGTGGAGGTGCTGCAGGGGGTCGAGGAGGTGAAGGCTGTCCAGGTGGTGGAGGTGGTGGAAAAGGTGGAGGTGGTGGAGGAGAGGCAGGAGATGCAGGAGCATCATAATCTGTAGCATAGGGAGAAGTGTTAATATCTGCTGCAGAAGGAGAAGAAAGAAGAAGAAGAAGAATGAAGAAGAAGAAAAGAAGAAGAAGAGGAAGATGAAGTATTAGCAGCAGCAGCAGCAGCAGCAGCAGTGGCAGCAGCAGCAGCAGTACAGGAGACGATGTAGGTGATGGAGTTGATGTAGGTGATGGTGAGGGTGGAGATGGAGTTGAGGGAGTTGGTGGTTTGGTGATGGAGGAGATGGAGGAGATGGAGGTGGTAGTGGTGGTGAAGTGATGGAGGAGGTGGAGGTGGTGGAGGAGGAGATGCAGGAGGTGGAGGAGATGGAGGTGATGGTGCTGTGGCTGCTGTTCCTCTTAGTGCTGCGGCTGCTGTTCCCATTGCTGCTGCTGCTGTTTCTTTGTTGTCACTGCTGCTGCCTCTCTGCTGCTGCTGTTCACTGCCTGCTGCTGCTGCTGCTGTTCCTACTGATGTTGCCAATGCTGCTGTTGCTGTCACTGCTGCTGCCTCTGCTGCTGCTGCTGTTCCTACTGATGTTGCCAATGCTGCTGTTGCTGTCACTGCTGCTGCCTCTGCTGCTGCTGCTGTTCCTACTGATGTTGCCAATGCTGCTGTTGCTGTCACTGCTGCTGCCTCTGCTGCTGCTGCTGTTGTTGTTGCCACTGCTGTTCCTGATTGCTCTGCTGCTGATTCTGTTGTTGCTGCTGTTGCCAATGTTGATGCTGTGTTCTGTGCTCCTGCTGCTGCTCCTGCTGTTGCCTCTGTTGCTGCTGCTGTTACTGCTGTTGGTGATGCGGGTGATGGAGGATATAGAGGTAGTAGAGGCGGAGGAGGTGGTGAAGGTGGTGGAGGTGGTGGAGGCTGTCCATTTGGTGCAGGTGGTGGAAAAGGTGGAGGTGGGGAGGTGGTCTAGGAGTTGGAGGAGCTAGAGGTGGAGTAGGTTGTGGAGGCGGTGAAGGTGATGCAGGAGATGCAGGAGCATCATAATCTGTAGCATAGGGAGAAGTGTTAGTAGCTGCTGCAGAAGGAGAAGAAAGAAGAAGACTGAAGAAGAAGAAAGAAGAAGAAGAGGAAGATGAAGTATTAGCAGCAGCAGCAGAGGCAGCAGCAGTGGCAGCAGCAGCAGCAGCAGTGTAGGAGATGATGTAGGTGATGGAGTTGATGTAGGTGACGGTGATGGAGGAGATGGAGTTGAGGGAGTTGGTGGTTTTGGTGATGGAGGAGATGGAGGAGATGGAGGTGGTAGTGGTGGTGAAGTGATGGAGGTGGTGGAAGTGGTGTAGGAGGTAAAGGTGGTGTAGCTGATGCAGGAGGTGGAGGTGGTGGAGGAGATGGAGGTGTGGAGGAGATGCAGAAGCATCCTAATCTGTAGCATGGGGAGAAGTGTTAATAGCTGCTGCAGAAGGAGAGGAAAGAAGAAGAAGAAGAATGAAGAAGAAAGAAGAAGAGGAAGATGAAGTTTTAGCAGCAGCAGCAGAGGCAGCAGCAGTGGCAGCAGCAGCAGCAGTCTAGGAGATGATGTAGGTGATGGAGTTGATGTAGGTGATGGTGATGGAGTGATGGAGTTGAGGGAGTTGGTGGTTTTGGTGATGGAGGAGATGGAGGTGGTAGTGGTGGTGGATGTGATGGAGGAGGTGGAGGAGAAGATGGAGGTGATGTTGCTGGTGGCTTCTGCTACTGCTGTTCCCAGTGCTGCTGCTGCTCGTTCTTGTGTTGCTGCTGCTGCTGCCTCTGCTGCTGCTGCTGCTGTCACTGATTCTGTTGCCAATGCTGCTGCTGCTGTTGCTGTCACTGCTGCTGCGCTCACTGCTCTGCTGCTGCTGCTGTTGCTGTTGCCACTGCTGTTCCTGATTGCTCTGCTGCTGATTCTGTTGTTGCTGCTGTTGCCAATGCTGTTGCTGTGTTCTGTGCTCCTGCTGCTGCTACTGCTGTTGCTGATATGGGGTTGATGGAGGAGATGGAGGTGGTAGAGGTGGAGGAGGTGGTGGAGGTGCTGCAGGGTGTCGAGGAGGTGAAGGCTGTCCTGGTGGTGGAGGTGGTGGAAAAGGTGGAGGTGGTGGAGGAGAGGCAGGAGATGCAGGAGCATCATAATCTGTAGCATAGGGAGAAGTGTTAATATCTGCTGCAGAAGGAGAAGAAAGAAGAAGAAGAAGAATGAAGAAGAAGAAAGAAGAAGAAGAGGAAGATGAAGTATTAGCAGCAGCAGCAGAGGCAGCAGCAGTGGCAGCAGCAGCAGCAGTACAGGAGACGATGTAGGTGATGGAGTTGATGTAGGTGATGGTGAGGGTGGAGATGGAGTTGAGGGAGTTGGTGGTTTTGGTGATGGAGGAGATGGAGGAGATGGAGGTGGTAGTGGTGGTGAAGTGATGGAGGAGGTGGAGGTGGTGGAGGAGATGCAGGAGGTGGAGGAGATGGAGGTGATGGTGCTGTGGCTGCTGCTCCTCTTAGTGCTGCGGCTGCTGTTCCCATTGCTGCTGCTGCTGTTTCTTGTGTTGCTGTCACTGCTGCTGTCACTGCTGCTGCCTCTGCTGCTGCTGCTGTTCCTACTGATGTTGCCAATGCTGCTGTTGCTGTCACTGCTGCTGCCTCTGCTGCTGCTGCTGTTCCTACTGATGTTGCCAATGCTGCTGTTGCTGTCACTGCTGCTGCCTCTGCTGCTGCTGCTGTTCCTACTGATGTTGCCAATGCTGCTGTTGCTGTCACTGCTGCTGCCTCTGCTGCTGCTGCTGTTGTTGTTGCCACTGCTGTTCCTGATTGCTCTGCTGCTGATTCTGTTGTTGCTGCTGTTGCCAATGTTGATGCTGTGTTCTGTGCTCCTGCTGCTGCTCCTGCTGTTGCCTCTGTTGCTGCTGCTGTTACTGCTGTTGGTGATGCGGGTGATGGAGGATATAGAGGTAGTAGAGGCGGAGGAGGTGGTGAAGGTGGTGGAGGTGGTGGAGGCTGTCCATTTGGTGCAGGTGGTGGAAAAGGTGGAGGTGGGGAGGTGGTCTAGGAGTTGGAGGAGCTAGAGGTGGAGTAGGTTGTGGAGGCGGTGAAGGTGATGCAGGAGATGCAGGAGCATCATAATCTGTAGCATAGGGAGAAGTGTTAGTAGCTGCTGCAGAAGAGAGAAAGAAGAAGAAGAAGACTGAAGAAGAAGAAAGAAGAAGAAGAGGAAGATGAAGTATTAGCAGCAGCAGCAGAGGCAGCAGCAGTGGCAGCAGCAGCAGCAGCAGTGTAGGAGATGATGTAGGTGATGGAGTTGATGTAGGTGATGGTGATGGAGGAGATGGTGTTGAGGGAGTTGGTGGTTTTGGTGATGGAGGAGAGATGGAGGAGATGGAGGTGGTAGTGGTGGTGAAGTGATGGAGGAGGTGGAGGTGGTGGAGGAGATGCAGGAGGTGGAGGAGATGGAGGTGATGGTGCTGTGGCTGCTGCTCCTCTTAGTGCTGCGGCTGCTGTTCCCATTGCTGCTGCTGCTGTTTCTTGTGTTGCTGTCACTGCTGCTGTCACTGCTGCTGCCCTGCTGCTGCTGCTGCTGTTCCTACTGATGTTGCCAATGCTGCTGTTGCTGTCACTGCTGCTGCCTCTGCTGCTGCTGCTGTTCCTACTGATGTTGCCAATGCTGCTGTTGCTGTCTGCTGCTGCCTCTGCTGCTGCTGCTGTTCCTACTGATGTTGCCAATGCTGCTGTTGCTGTCACTGCTGCTGCCTCTGCTGCTGCTGCTGTTGTTGTTGCCACTGCTGTTCCTGATTGCTCTGCTGCTGATTCTGTTGTTGCTGCTGTTGCCAATGTTGATGCTGTGTTCTGTGCTCCTGCTGCTCTCCTGCTGTTGCCTCTGTTGCTGCTGCTGTTACTGCTGTTGGTGATGCGGGTGATGGAGGATATAGAGTAGTAGTAGAGAGGTGGAGGAGGTGGTGGAGGTGGTGGAGGTGGTGGAGGCTGTCCAGGTGGTGCAGGTGGTGGAAAAGGTGGAGGTGGTGGAGGTGGTCTAGGAGTTGGAGGAGCTAGAGGTGGAGTAGGTTGTGGAGGCGCTGAAGGTGATGCGGGTGATGCAGGAGCATCATAATCTGTAGCATAGGGAGAAGTGTTAGTAGCTGCTGCAGAAGGAGAAGAAAGAAGAAGACTGAAGAAGAAAAAGAAGAAGAAGAGGAAGATGAAGTATTAGCAGCAGCAGCAGAGGCAGCAGCAGTGGCAGCAGCAGCAGCAGCAGTGTAGGAGATGATGTAGGTGATGGAGTTGATGTAGGTGACGGTGATGGAGGAGATGGAGTTGAGGGAGTTGGTGGTTTTGGTGATGGAGGAGATGGAGGAGATGGAGGTGGTAGTGGTGGTGAAGTGATGGAGGTGGTGGAAGTGGTGTAGGAGGTAAAGGTGGTGTAGCTGATGCAGGAGGTGGAGGTGGTGGCGGAGATGGAGGTGTGGAGGAGATGCAGAAGCATCCTAATCTGTAGCATAGGGATAAGTGTTAATAGCTGCTGCAGAAGGAGAAAAGAAGAAGAAGAAGAATGAAGAAGAAAGAAGAAGAGGAAGATGAAGTTTTAGCAGCAGCAGCAGAGGCAGCAGCAGTGGCAGCAGCAGCAGCAGTCTAGGAGATGATGTAGGTGATGGAGTTGATGTAGGTGATGGTGATGGAGTGATGGAGTTGAGGGAGTTGGTGGTTTTGGTGATGGAGGAGATGGAGGTGGTAGTGGTGGTGGATGTGATGGAGGAGGTGGAGGAGAAGATGGAGGTGATGTTGCTGGTGGCTTCTGCTACTGCTGTTCCCAGTGCTGCTGCTGCTCGTTCTTGTGTTGCTGCTGCTGCTGCCTCAGCTGCTGCTGCTGCTGTCACTGATTCTGTTGCCAATGCTGCTGTCACTGCTGCTGCCTCTGCTGCTGCTGCTGCTGTCACTGATTCTGTTGCCAATGCTGCTGTTGCTGTCACTGCTGCTGCCTCTGCTGCTGTTGCTGTTGCCACTGCTGTTCCTGATTGCTCTGCTGCTGATTCTGTTGTTGCTGCTGTTGCCAATGCTGTTGCTGTGTTCTGTGCTCTGCTGCTGCTGCTACTGCTGTTGCTGATGGGGTGATGGAGGAGATGGAGGTGGTAGAGGTGGAGGAGGTGGTGGAGGTGCTGCAGGGGTCAAGGAGGTGAAGGCTGTCCAGGTGGTGGAGGTGGTGGAAAAGGTGGAGGTGGTGGAGGAGAGGCAGGAGATGCAGGAGCATCATAATCTGTAGCATAGGGAGAAGTGTTAATATCTGCTGCAGAAGGAGAAGAAAGAAGAAGAAGAAGGATGAAGAAGAAGAAAGAAGAAGAAGAGGAAGATGAAGTATTAGCAGCAGCAGCAGAGGCAGCAGCAGTGGCAGCAGCAGCAGCAGCAGTACAGGAGATGATGTAGGTGATGGAGGTGATGTAGGTGATGGTGAGGGTGGTGATGGTGTTGAGGGAGTTGGTGGTTTGGTGATGGAGGAGATGGAGGAGATGGAGGTGGTAGTGGTGGTGAAGTGATGGAGGAGGTGGAGGTGGTGGAGGAGATGCAGGAGGTGGAGGAGATGGAGGTGATGGTGCTGTGGCTGCTGTTCCTCTTAGTGCTGCGGCTGCTGTTCCCATTGCTGCTGCTGCTGTTTCTTGTGTTGCTGTCACTGCTGCTGCCTCTGCTGCTGCTGCTGTTCCTACTGATGTTGCCAATGCTGCTGTTGCTGTCACTGCTGCTGCCTCTGCTGCTGCTGCTGTTCCTACTGATGTTGCCAATGCTGCTGTTGCTGTCACTGCTGCTGCCTCTGCTGCTGCTGCTGTTCCTACTGATGTTGCCAATGCTGCTGTTGCTGTCACTGCTGCTGCCTCTGCTGCTGCTGCTGTTCCTACTGATGTTGCCAATGCTGCTGTTGCTGTCACTGCTGCTGCCTCTGCTGCTGCTGCTGTTGTTGTTGCCACTGCTGTTCCTGATTGCTCTGCTGCTGATTCTGTTGTTGCTGCTGTTGCCAATGTTGATGCTGTGTTCTGTGCTCCTGCTGCTGCTCCTGCTGTTGCCTCTGTTGCTGCTGCTGTTACTGCTGTTGGTGATGCGGGTGATGGAGGATATAGAGGTAGTAGAGGCGGAGGAGGTGGTGAAGGTGGTGGAGGTGGTGGAGGCTGTCCAGGTGGTGCAGGTGGTGGAAAAGGTGGAGGTGGTCTAGGAGTTGGAGGAGCTAGAGGTGGAGTAGGTTGTGGAGGCGGTGAAGGTGATGCAGGAGATGCAGGAGCATCATAATCTGTAGCATAGGGAGAAGTGTTAGTAGCTGCTGCAGAAGGAGAAGAAAGAAGAAGACTGAAGAAGAAGAAAGAAGAAGAAGAGGAAGATGAAGTATTAGCAGCAGCAGCAGAGGCAGCAGCAGTGGCAGCAGCAGCAGCAGCAGTGTAGGAGATGATGTAGGTGATGGAGTTGATGTAGGTGACGGTGATGGAGGAGATGGAGTTGAGGGAGTTGGTGGTTTTGGTGATGGAGGAGATGGAGGAGATGGAGGTGGTAGTGGTGGTGAAGTGATGGAGGTGGTGGAAGTGGTGTAGGAGGTAAAGGTGGTGTAGCTGATGCAGGAGGTGGAGGTGGTGGAGGAGATGGAGGTGTGGAGGAGATGCAGAAGCATCCTAATCTGTAGCATGGGGAGAAGTGTTAATAGCTGCTGCAGAAGGAGAGGAAAGAAGAAGAAGAAGAATGAAGAAGAAAGAAGAAGAGGAAGATGAAGTTTTAGCAGCAGCAGCAGAGGCAGCAGCAGTGGCAGCAGCAGCAGCAGTCTAGGAGATGATGTAGGTGATGGAGTTGATGTAGGTGATGGTGATGGAGTGATGGAGTTGAGGGAGTTGGTGGTTTTGGTGATGGAGGAGATGGAGGTGGTAGTGGTGGTGGATGTGATGGAGGAGGTGGAGGAGAAGATGGAGGTGATGTTGCTGGTGGCTTCTGCTACTGCTGTTCCCAGTGCTGCTGCTGCTCGTTCTTGTGTTGCTGCTGCTGCTGCCTCTGCTGCTGCTGCTGTCTGTGCCAATGCTGATTCTGTTGCCAATGCTGCTGCTGCTGTCACTGCTGTTGCCTGCTGCTGTTGCTGTCACTGCTGCTGCCTCTGCTGCTGTTGCTGTTGCCACTGCTGTTCCTGATTGCTCTGCTGCTGATTCTGTTGTTGCTGCTGTTGCCAATGCTGTTGCTGTGTTCTGTGCTCCTGCTGCTGCTACTGCTGTTGCTGATATGGGGTTGATGGAGGAGATGGAGGTGGTAGAGGTGGAGGAGGTGGTGGAGGTGCTGCAGGGGGTCGAGGAGGTGAAGGCTGTCCTGGTGGTGGAGGTGGTGGAAAAGGTGGAGGTGGTGGAGGAGAGGCAGGAGATGCAGGAGCATCATAATCTGTAGCATAGGGAGAAGTGTTAATATCTGCTGCAGAAGGAGAAGAAAGAAGAAGAAGAAGAATGAAGAAGAAGAAAGAAGAAGAAGAGGAAGATGAAGTATTAGCAGCAGCAGCAGAGGCAGCAGCAGTGGCAGCAGCAGCAGCAGCAGTACAGGAGATGATGTAGGTGATGGAGTTGATGTAGGTGATGGTGAGGGTGGAGATGGAGTTGAGGGAGTTGGTGGTTTGGTGATGGAGGAGATGGAGGAGATGGAGGTGGTAGTGGTGGTGAAGTGATGGAGGAGGTGGAGGTGGTGGAGGAGATGCAGGAGGTGGAGGAGATGGAGGTGATGGTGCTGTGGCTGCTGCTCCTCTTAGTGCTGCGGCTGCTGTTCCCATTGCTGCTGCTGCTGTTTCTTGTGTTGCTGTCACTGCTGCTGTCACTGCTGCTGCCTCTGCTGCTGCTGCTGTTCCTACTGATGTTGCCAATGCTGCTGTTGCTGTCACTGCTGCTGCCTCTGCTGCTGCTGCTGTTCCTACTGATGTTGCCAATGCTGCTGTTGCTGTCACTGCTGCTGCCTCTGCTGCTGCTGCTGTTCCTACTGATGTTGCCAATGCTGCTGTTGCTGTCACTGCTGCTGCCTCTGCTGCTGCTGCTGTTGTTGCTGCTGTTGCCAATGTTGATGCTGTGTTCTGTGCTCCTGCTGCTGCTCCTGCTGTTGCCTCTGTTGCTGCTGCTGTTACTGCTGTTGGTGATGCGGGTGATGGAGGATATAGAGGTAGTAGAGGCGGAGGAGGTGGTGAAGGTGGTGGAGGTGGTGGAGGCTGTCCATTTGGTGCAGGTGGTGGAAAAGGTGGAGGTGGGGGAGGTGGTCTAGGAGTTGGAGGAGCTAGAGGTGGAGTAGGTTGTGGAGGCGGTGAAGGTGATGCAGGAGATGCAGGAGCATCATAATCTGTAGCATAGGGAGAAGTGTTAGTAGCTGCTGCAGAAGGAGAAGAAAGAAGAAGACTGAAGAAGAAGAAAGAAGAAGAAGAGGAAGATGAAGTATTAGCAGCAGCAGCAGAGGCAGCAGCAGTGGCAGCAGCAGCAGCAGCAGTGTAGGAGATGATGTAGGTGATGGAGTTGATGTAGGTGATGGTGATGGTGGAGATGGTGTTGAGGGAGTTGGTGGTTTTGGTGATGGAGGAGATGGAGGAGATGGAGGTGGTAGTGGTGGTGAAGTGATGGAGGAGGTGGAGGTGGTGGAGGAGATGCAGGAGGTGGAGGAGATGGAGGTGATGGTGCTGTGGCTGCTGCTCCTCTTAGTGCTGCGGCTGCTGTTCCCATTGCTGCTGCTGCTGTTTCTTGTGTTGCTGTCACTGCTGCTGTCACTGCTGCTGCCTCTGCTGCTGCTGCTGTTCCTACTGATGTTGCCAATGCTGCTGTTGCTGTCACTGCTGCTGCCTCTGCTGCTGCTGCTGTTCCTACTGATGTTGCCAATGCTGCTGTTGCTGTCACTGCTGCTGCCTCTGCTGCTGCTGCTGTTCCTACTGATGTTGCCAATGCTGCTGTTGCTGTCACTGCTGCTGCCTCTGCTGCTGCTGCTGTTGTTGTTGCCACTGCTGTTCCTGATTGCTCTGCTGCTGATTCTGTTGTTGCTGCTGTTGCCAATGTTGATGCTGTGTTCTGTGCTCCTGCTGCTGCTCCTGCTGTTGCCTCTGTTGCTGCTGCTGTTACTGCTGTTGGTGATGCGGGTGATGGAGGATATAGAGGTAGTAGAGGCGGAGGAGGTGGTGGAGGTGGTGGAGGTGGTGGAGGCTGTCCAGGTGGTGCAGGTGGTGGAAAAGGTGGAGGTGGTGGAGGTGGTCTAGGAGTTGGAGGAGCTAGAGGTGGAGTAGGTTGTGGAGGCGCTGAAGGTGATGCGGGTGATGCAGGAGCATCATAATCTGTAGCATAGGGAGAAGTGTTAGTAGCTGCTGCAGAAGGAGAAGAAAGAAGAAGACTGAAGAAGAAGAAAGAAGAAGAAGAGGAAGATGAAGTATTAGCAGCAGCAGCAGAGGCAGCAGCAGTGGCAGCAGCAGCAGCAGCAGTGTAGGAGATGATGTAGGTGATGGAGTTGATGTAGGTGACGGTGATGGAGGAGATGGAGTTGAGGGAGTTGGTGGTTTTGGTGATGGAGGAGATGGAGGAGATGGAGGTGGTAGTGGTGGTGAAGTGATGGAGGTGGTGGAAGTGGTGTAGGAGGTAAAGGTGGTGTAGCTGATGCAGGAGGTGGAGGTGGTGGCGGAGATGGAGGTGTGGAGGAGATGCAGAAGCATCCTAATCTGTAGCATAGGGATAAGTGTTAATAGCTGCTGCAGAAGGAGAGGAAAGAAGAAGAAGAAGAATGAAGAAGAAAGAAGAAGAGGAAGATGAAGTTTTAGCAGCAGCAGCAGAGGCAGCAGCAGTGGCAGCAGCAGCAGCAGTCTAGGAGATGATGTAGGTGATGGAGTTGATGTAGGTGATGGTGATGGAGTGATGGAGTTGAGGGAGTTGGTGGTTTTGGTGATGGAGGAGATGGAGGTGGTAGTGGTGGTGGATGATGATGGAGGAGGTGGAGGAGAAGATGGAGGTGATGTTGCTGGTGGCTTCTGCTACTGCTGTTCCCAGTGCTGCTGCTGCTCGTTCTTGTGTTGCTGCTGCTGCTGCCTCTGCTGCTGCTGCTGCTGTCACTGATTCTGTTGCCAATGCTGCTGTCACTGCTGCCTCCTGCTGCTGCTGCTGCTGCTGTCACTGATTCTGTTGCCAATGCTGCTGTTGCTGTCACTGCTGCTGCCTCTGCTGCTGTTGCTGTTGCCACTGCTGTTCCTGATTGCTCTGCTGCTGATTCTGTTGTTGCTGCTGTTGCCAATGCTGTTGCTGTGTTCTGTGCTCCTGCTGCTGCTACTGCTGTTGCTGATGGGGGTGATGGAGGAGATGGAGGTGGTAGAGGTGGAGGAGGTGGTGGAGGTGCTGCAGGGGTCGAGGAGGTGAAGGCTGTCCAGGTGGTGGAGGTGGTGGAAAAGGTGGAGGTGGTGGAGGAGAGGCAGGAGATGCAGGAGCATCATAATCTGTAGCATAGGGAGAAGTGTTAATATCTGCTGCAGAAGGAGAAGAAAGAAGAAGAAGAAGAATGAAGAAGAAGAAAGAAGAAGAAGAGGAAGATGAAGTATTAGCAGCAGCAGCAGAGGCAGCAGCAGTGGCAGCAGCAGCAGCAGTACAGGAGACGATGTAGGTGATGGAGTTGATGTAGGTGATGGTGAGGGTGGAGATGGAGTTGAGGGAGTTGGTGGTTTGGTGATGGAGGAGATGGAGGAGATGGAGGTGGTAGTGGTGGTGAAGTGATGGAGGAGGTGGAGGTGGTGGAGGAGATGCAGGAGGTGGAGGAGATGGAGGTGATGGTGCTGTGGCTGCTGCTCCTCTTAGTGCTGCGGCTGCTGTTCCCATTGCTGCTGCTGCTGTTTCTTGTGTTGCTGTCACTGCTGCTGTCACTGCTGCTGCCTCTGCTGCTGCTGCTGTTCCTACTGATGTTGCCAATGCTGCTGTTGCTGTCACTGCTGCTGCCTCTGCTGCTGCTGCTGTTCCTACTGATGTTGCCAATGCTGCTGTTGCTGTCACTGCTGCTGCCTCTGCTGCTGCTGCTGTTCCTACTGATGTTGCCAATGCTGCTGTTGCTGTCACTGCTGCTGCCTCTGCTGCTGCTGCTGTTGTTGTTGCCACTGCTGTTCCTGATTGCTCTGCTGCTGATTCTGTTGTTGCTGCTGTTGCCAATGTTGATGCTGTGTTCTGTGCTCCTGCTGCTGCTCCTGCTGTTGCCTCTGTTGCTGCTGCTGTTACTGCTGTTGGTGATGCGGGTGATGGAGGATATAGAGGTAGTAGAGGCGGAGGAGGTGGTGAAGGTGGTGGAGGTGGTGGAGGCTGTCCATTTGGTGCAGGTGGTGGAAAAGGTGGAGGTGGGGGAGAGGTGGTCTAGGAGTTGGAGGAGCTAGAGGTGGAGTAGGTTGTGGAGGCGGTGAAGGTGATGCAGGAGATGCAGGAGCATCATAATCTGTAGCATAGGGAGAAGTGTTAGTAGCTGCTGCAGAAGGAGAAGAAAGAAGAAGACTGAAGAAGAAAGAAGAAGAAGAGGAAGATGAAGTATTGGCAGCAGCAGCAGCAGTGTAGGAGATGATGTAGGTGATGGAGTTGATGTAGGTGACGGTGATGGAGGAGATGGAGTTGAGGGAGTTGGTGGTTTTGGTGATGGAGGAGATGGAGGAGATGGAGGTGGTAGTGGTGGTGAATGGAGGTGGTGGAGTGGGTAGGAGGTAAAGGTGGAGCTGATGCAGGAGGTGGAGGTGGTGGAGGAGATGGAGGTGGAGGAGATGATGGTGTGTGGCTGCTGCAGAAGGAGGAGAGGAAAGAAGAAGAAGAAGAATGAAGAAGAAAGAAGAAGAGGAAGATGAAGTTTTAGCAGCAGCTGCAGAGGCAGCTGCTGTTCCCATTGCTGCTGCTGCTGTAGGTGATGGAGTTGCTGTCAGGTGATGCTGCTGATGGAGTTGCTGGAGCTGCTGTTTTGGTGATGGAGGAGATGGAGGTGTAGTGGTGGTGGATGTGATGGAGGAGGTGGAGGAGAAGATGGCTGTCATGCTGCTGCCTGGCTGCTGCTGCTGCTGTTCCCACTGATGCTGCTGCTGCTTGTGCTGTCTGCTGCTGCTGCCTCTGCTGCTGCTGCTGTTCCTACTGATGTTGCCAATGCTGCTGTTGCTGTCACTGCTGCTGCCTCTGCTGCTGCTGCTGTTGTTGTTGCCACTGCTGTTCCTGATTGCTCTGCTGCTGATTCTGTTGTTGCTGCTGTTGCCAATGTTGATGCTGTGTTCTGTGCTCCTGCTGCTGCTCCTGCTGTTGCCTCTGTTGCTGCTGCTGTTACTGCTGTTGGTGATGGAGGTGATGGAGGATATAGAGGTAGGAGGAGGGGTGGAGGTGGTGCAGGTGGTGGAGGTGGTGGAGGCTGTCCAGGTGGTGCAGGTGGTGGAAAAGGTGGGGAGGTGGTCTAGGAGTTGGAGGAGCTAGAGGTGGAGTAGGTTGTGGAGGCGGTGAAGGTGATGCAGGAGATGCAGGAGCATCATAATCTGTAGCATAGGGAGAAGTGTTAATAGCTGCTGCAGAAGAAGAAAGAAGAAAGAAGAAGACTGAAGAAGAAGAAAAGAAGAAGAAGAGGAAGATGAAGTATTAGCAGCAGCAGCAGAGGCAGCAGCAGTGGCAGCAGCAGCAGCAGCAGTGTAGGAGATGATGTAGGTGATGGAGTTGATGTAGGTGACGGTGATGGAGGAGATGGAGTTGAGGGAGTTGGTGGTTTTGGTGATGGAGGAGATGGAGGAGATGGAGGTGGTAGTGGTGGTGAAGTGATGGAGGAGGTGGAGGTGGTGGAGGAGATGCAGGAGGTGGAGGAGATGGAGGTGATGGTGCTGTGGCTGCTGCTCCTCTTAGTGCTGCGGCTGCTGTTCCCATTGCTGCTGCTGCTGTTTCTTGTGTTGCTGTCTGCTGCTGTCTGCTGCTGCTGCTGCTGCCTGCTGCCTCTGCTGCTGCTGCTGTTCCTACTGATGTTGCCAATGCTGCTGTTGCTGTCACTGCTGCTGCCTCTGCTGCTGCTGCTGTTCCCACTGATGTTGCCAATGCTGCTGTTGCTGTCACTGCTGCTGCCTCTGCTGCTGCTGCTGTTCCTACTGATGTTGCCAATGCTGCTGTTGCTGTCACTGCTGCTGCCTCTGCTGCTGCTGCTGTTGTTGTTGCCACTGCTGTTCCTGATTGCTCTGCTGCTGATTCTGTTGTTGCTGCTGTTGCCAATGTTGATGCTGTGTTCTGTGCTCCTGCTGCTGCTCCTGCTGTTGCCTCTGTTGCTGCTGCTGTTACTGCTGTTGGTGATGCGGGTGATGGAGGATATAGAGGTAGTAGAGGCGGAGGAGGAGGTGGTGGAGGTGGTGGAGGTGGTGGAGGCTGTCCAGGTGGTGCAGGTGGTGGAAAAGGTGGAGGTGGTGGAGGTGGTCTAGGAGTTGGAGGAGCTAGAGGTGGAGTAGGTTGTGGAGGCGCTGAAGGTGATGCGGGTGATGCAGGAGCATCATAATCTGTAGCATAGGGAGAAGTGTTAGTAGCTGCTGCAGAAGGAGAAGAAAGAAGAAGACTGAAGAAGAAAGAAGAAGAAGAGGAAGATGAAGTATTAGCAGCAGCAGCAGAGGCAGCAGCAGTGGCAGCAGCAGCAGCAGCAGTGTAGGAGATGATGTAGGTGATGGAGTTGATGTAGGTGACGGTGATGGAGGAGATGGAGTTGAGGGAGTTGGTGGTTTTGGTGATGGAGGAGATGGAGGAGATGGAGGTGGTAGTGGTGGTGAAGTGATGGAGGTGGTGGAAGTGGTGTAGGAGGTAAAGGTGGTGTAGCTGATGCAGGAGGTGGAGGTGGTGGCGGAGATGGAGGTGTGGAGGAGATGCAGAAGCATCATAATCTGTAGCATAGGGATAAGTGTTAATAGCTGCTGCAGAAGGAGAGGAAAGAAGAAGAAGAAGAATGAAGAAGAAAGAAGAAGAGGAAGATGAAGTTTTAGCAGCAGCAGCAGAGGCAGCAGCAGTGGCAGCAGCAGCAGCAGTCTAGGAGATGATGTAGGTGATGGAGTTGATGTAGGTGATGGTGATGGAGTGATGGAGTTGAGGGAGTTGGTGGTTTTGGTGATGGAGGAGATGGAGGTGGTAGTGGTGGTGGATGTGATGGAGGAGGTGGAGGAGAAGATGGAGGTGATGTTGCTGGTGGCTTCTGCTACTGCTGTTCCCAGTGCTGCTGCTGCTCGTTCTTGTGTTGCTGCTGCTGCTGCCTCTGCTGCTGCTGCTGCTGTCACTGATTCTGTTGCCAATGCTGCTGTCACTGCTGCTGCCTCTGCTGCTGCTGCTGCTGTCACTGATTCTGTTGCCAATGCTGCTGTTGCTGTCACTGCTGCTGCCTCTGCTGCTGTTGCTGTTGCCACTGCTGTTCCTGATTGCTCTGCTGCTGATTCTGTTGTTGCTGCTGTTGCCAATGCTGTTGCTGTGTTCTGTGCTCCTGCTGCTGCTACTGCTGTTGCTGATGGGGGTGATGGAGGAGATGGAGGTGGTAGAGGTGGAGGAGGTGGTGGAGGTGCTGCAGGGGTCGAGGAGGTGAAGGCTGTCCAGGTGGTGGAGGTGGTGGAAAAGGTGGAGGTGGTGGAGGAGAGGCAGGAGATGCAGGAGCATCATAATCTGTAGCATAGGGAGAAGTGTTAATATCTGCTGCAGAAGGAGAAGAAAGAAGAAGAAGAAGGATGAAGAAGAAGAAAGAAGAAGAAGAGGAAGATGAAGTATTAGCAGCAGCAGCAGAGGCAGCAGCAGTGGCAGCAGCAGCAGCAGCAGTAGAGGAGATGATGTAGGTGATGGAGGTGATGTAGGTGATGGTGAGGGTGGTGATGGTGTTGAGGGAGTTGGTGGTTTGGTGATGGAGGAGATGGAGGAGATGGAGGTGGTAGTGGTGGTGAAGTGATGGAGGAGGTGGAGGTGGTGGAGGAGATGCAGGAGGTGGAGGAGATGGAGGTGATGGTGCTGTGGCTGCTGTTCCTCTTAGTGCTGCGGCTGCTGTTCCCATTGCTGCTGCTGCTGTTTCTTGTGTTGCTGTCACTGCTGCTGTCACTGCTGCTGCCTCTGCTGCTGCTGCTGTTCCTACTGATGTTGCCAATGCTGCTGTTGCTGTCACTGCTGCTGCCTCTGCTGCTGCTGCTGTTCCTACTGATGTTGCCAATGCTGCTGTTGCTGTCACTGCTGCTGCCTCTGCTGCTGCTGCTGTTCCTACTGATGTTGCCAATGCTGCTGTTGCTGTCACTGCTGCTGCCTCTGCTGCTGCTGCTGTTGTTGTTGCCACTGCTGTTCCTGATTGCTCTGCTGCTGATTCTGTTGTTGCTGCTGTTGCCAATGTTGATGCTGTGTTCTGTGCTCCTGCTGCTGCTCCTGCTGTTGCCTCTGTTGCTGCTGCTGTTACTGCTGTTGGTGATGCGGGTGATGGAGGATATAGAGGTAGTAGAGGCGGAGGAGGTGGTGAAGGTGGTGGAGGTGGTGGAGGCTGTCCATTTGGTGCAGGTGGTGGAAAAGGTGGAGGTGGGGAGGTGGTCTAGGAGTTGGAGGAGCTAGAGGTGGAGTAGGTTGTGGAGGCGGTGAAGGTGATGCAGGAGATGCAGGAGCATCATAATCTGTAGCATAGGGAGAAGTGTTAGTAGCTGCTGCAGAAGGAGAAGAAAGAAGAAGACTGAAGAAGAAGAAAGAAGAAGAAGAGGAAGATGAAGTATTAGCAGCAGCAGCAGAGCAGCAGCAGCAGTGGCAGCAGCAGCAGCAGCAGTGTAGGAGATGATGTAGGTGATGGAGTTGATGTAGGTGACGGTGATGGAGGAGATGGTGTTGAGGGAGTTGGTGGTTTTGGTGATGGAGGAGATGGAGGAGATGGAGGTGGTAGTGGTGGTGAAGTGATGGAGGAGGTGGAGGTGGTGGAGGAGATGCAGGAGGTGGAGGAGATGGAGGTGATGGTGCTGTGGCTGCTGCTCCTCTTAGTGCTGCGGCTGCTGTTCCCATTGCTGCTGCTGCTGTTTCTTGTGTTGCTGTCACTGCTGCTGTCACTGCTGCTGCCTCTGCTGCTGCTGCTGTTCCTACTGATGTTGCCAATGCTGCTGTTGCTGTCACTGCTGCTGCCTCTGCTGCTGCTGCTGTTCCTACTGATGTTGCCAATGCTGCTGTTGCTGCCTCTGCTGCTGCCTCTGCTGCTGCTGCTGTTCCTACTGATGTTGCCAATGCTGCTGTTGCT
This sequence comes from Melanerpes aurifrons, assembly GCA_011125475.1. Lineage (NCBI taxonomy): Eukaryota > Metazoa > Chordata > Aves > Piciformes > Picidae > Melanerpes > Melanerpes aurifrons. The sequence goes on from WWNC01000278.1 coordinate 32,573, forward strand.
GTCACTGCTGCTGCCTCTGCTGCTGCTGCTGTTGTTGTTGCCACTGCTGTTCCTGATTGCTCTGCTGCTGATTCTGTTGTTGCTGCTGTTGCCAATGTTGATGCTGTGTTCTGTGCTCCTGCTGCTGCTCCTGCTGTTGCCTCTGTTGCTGCTGCTGTTACTGCTGTTGGTGATGCGGGTGATGGAGGATATAGAGGTAGTAGAGAGGAGGAGGAGGTGGTGGAGGTGGTGGAGGTGGTGGAGGCTGTCCAGGTGGTGCAGGTGGTGGAAAAGGTGGAGGTGGTGGAGGTGGTCTAGGAGTTGGAGGAGCTAGAGGTGGAGTAGGTTGTGGAGGCGCTGAAGGTGATGCGGGAGATGCAGGAGCATCATAATCTGTAGCATAGGGAGAAGTGTTAGTAGCTGCTGCAGAAGGAGAAGAAAGAAGAAGACTGAAGAAGAAGAAAGAAGAAGAAGAGGAAGATGAAGTATTAGCAGCAGCAGCAGAGGCAGCAGCAGTGGCAGCAGCAGCAGCAGCAGTGTAGGAGATGATGTAGGTGATGGAGTTGATGTAGGTGACGGTGATGGAGGAGATGGAGTTGAGGGAGTTGGTGGTTTTGGTGATGGAGGAGATGGAGGAGATGGAGGTGGTAGTGGTGGTGAAGTGATGGAGGTGGTGGAAGTGGTGTAGGAGGTAAAGGTGGTGTAGCTGATGCAGGAGGTGGAGGTGGTGGCGGAGATGGAGGTGTGGAGGAGATGCAGAAGCATCCTAATCTGTAGCATAGGGATAAGTGTTAATAGCTGCTGCAGAAGGAGAGGAAAGAAGAAGAAGAAGAATGAAGAAGAAAGAAGAAGAGGAAGATGAAGTTTTAGCAGCAGCAGCAGAGGCAGCAGCAGTGGCAGCAGCAGCAGCAGTCTAGGAGATGATGTAGGTGATGGAGTTGATGTAGGTGATGGTGATGGAGTGATGGAGTTGAGGGAGTTGGTGGTTTTGGTGATGGAGGAGATGGAGGTGGTAGTGGTGGTGGATGTGATGGAGGAGGTGGAGGAGAAGATGGAGGTGATGTTGCTGGTGGCTTCTGCTACTGCTGTTCCCAGTGCTGCTGCTGCTCGTTCTTGTTGCTGCTGCTGCTGCCTGCTGCTGCTGCTGCTGATTCTGCCTGCTGCTGTCACTGCTGCCCTGCTGCTGTTGCTGTCATGCTGCTGTTGCTGCTGCTGCTGCTGTCACTGCTGCTGCTGCTGCTGCTGCTGTTGCCACTGCTGTTCCTGATTGCTCTGCTGCTGATTCTGTTGTTGCTGCTGTTGCCAATGCTGTTGCTGTGTTCTGTGCTCCTGCTGCTGCTACTGCTGCTGATGATGGGGTGATGGAGGAGATGGAGGTGGTAGAGGTGGAGGAGGTGGTGGAGGTGCTGCAGGGGTCGAGGAGGTGAAGGCTGTCCAGGTGGTGGAGGTGGTGGAAAAGGTGGAGGTGGTGGAGGAGAGGCAGGAGATGCAGGAGCATCATAATCTGTAGCATAGGGAGAAGTGTTAATATCTGCTGCAGAAGGAGAAGAAAGAAGAAGAAGAAGAATGAAGAAGAAGAAAGAAGAAGAAGAGGAAGATGAAGTATTAGCAGCAGCAGCAGAGGCAGCAGCAGTGGCAGCAGCAGCAGCAGCAGTACAGGAGATGATGTAGGTGATGGAGTTGATGTAGGTGATGGTGAGGGTGGAGATGGAGTTGAGGGAGTTGGTGGTTTGGTGATGGAGGAGATGGAGGAGATGGAGGTGGTAGTGGTGGTGAAGTGATGGAGGAGGTGGAGGTGGTGGAGGAGATGCAGGAGGTGGAGGAGATGGAGGTGATGGTGCTGTGGCTGCTGCTCCTCTTAGTGCTGCGGCTGCTGTTCCCATTGCTGCTGCTGCTGTTTCTTGTGTTGCTGTCACTGCTGCTGCTGCTGTCTGCTGCTGCTGCTGCTGCCTCTGCTGCTGCTGCTGTTCCTACTGATGTTGCCAATGCTGCTGTTGCTGTCACTGCTGCTGCCTCTGCTGCTGCTGCTGTTCCTACTGATGTTGCCAATGCTGCTGTTGCTGTCACTGCTGCTGCCTCTGCTGCTGCTGCTGTTCCTACTGATGTTGCCAATGCTGCTGTTGCTGTCACTGCTGCTGCCTCTGCTGCTGCTGCTGTTGTTGTTGCCACTGCTGTTCCGATTGCTCTGCTGCTGATTCTGTTGTTGCTGCTGTTGCCAATGTTGATGCTGTGTTCTGTGCTCCTGCTGCTGCTCCTGCTGTTGCCTCTGTTGCTGCTGCTGTTACTGCTGTTGGCGATGCGGGTGATGGAGGATATAGAGGTAGTAGAGGCGGCGGAGGAGGTGGTGAAGGTGGTGGAGGTGGTGGAGGCTGTCCAGGTGGTGCAGGTGGTGGAAAAGGTGGAGGTGGGGGAGGTGGTCTAGGAGTTGGAGGAGCTAGAGGTGGAGTAGGTTGTGGAGGCGGTGAAGGTGATGCAGGAGATGCAGGAGCATCATAATCTGTAGCATAGGGAGAAGTGTTAGTAGCTGCTGCAGAAGGAGAAGAAAGAAGAAGACTGAAGAAGAAGAAAGAAGAAGAAGAGGAAGATGAAGTATTAGCAGCAGCAGCAGAGCAGCAGCAGTGGCAGCAGCAGCAGCAGCAGTGTAGGAGATGATGTAGGTGATGGAGTTGATGTAGGTGACGGTGATGGAGGAGATGGAGTTGAGGGAGTTGGTGGTTTTGGTGATGGAGGAGATGGAGGAGATGGAGGTGGTAGTGGTGGTGAAGTGATGGAGGTGGTGGAAGTGGTGTAGGAGGTAAAGGTGGTGTAGCTGATGCAGGAGGTGGAGGTGGTGGAGGAGATGGAGGTGTGGAGGAGATGCAGAAGCATCCTAATCTGTAGCATGGGGAGAAGTGTTAATAGCTGCTGCAGAAGGAGAGGAAAGAAGAAGAAGAAGAATGAAGAAGAAAGAAGAAGAGGAAGATGAAGTTTTAGCAGCAGCAGCAGAGGCAGCAGCAGTGGCAGCAGCAGCAGCAGTCTAGGAGATGATGTAGGTGATGGAGTTGATGTAGGTGATGGTGATGGAGTGATGGAGTTGAGGGAGTTGGTGGTTTTGGTGATGGAGGAGATGGAGGTGGTAGTGGTGGTGGATGTGATGGAGGAGGTGGAGGAGAAGATGGAGGTGATGTTGCTGGTGGCTTCTGCTACTGCTGTTCCCAGTGCTGCTGCTGCTCGTTCTTGTGTTGCTGCTGCTGCTGCCTCTGCTGCTGCTGCTGCTGTCACTGATTCTGTTGCCAATGCTGCTGTTGCTGTCACTGCTGCTGCCTCTGCTGCTGCTGCTGTTGCTGTTGCCACTGCTGTTCCTGATTGCTCTGCTGCTGATTCTGTTGTTGCTGCTGTTGCCAATGCTGTTGCTGTGTTCTGTGCTCCTGCTGCTGCTACTGCTGTTGCTGATATGGGGGTGATGGAGGAGATGGAGGTGGTAGAGGTGGAGGAGGTGGTGGAGGTGCTGCAGGGGTCGAGGAGGTGAAGGCTGTCCAGGTGGTGGAGGTGGTGGAAAAGGTGGAGGTGGTGGAGGAGAGGCAGGAGATGCAGGAGCATCATAATCTGTAGCATAGGGAGAAGTGTTAATATCTGCTGCAGAAGGAGAAGAAAGAAGAAGAAGAAGAATGAAGAAGAAGAAAGAAGAAGAAGAGGAAGATGAAGTATTAGCAGCAGCAGCAGAGGCAGCAGCAGTGGCAGCAGCAGCAGCAGCAGTACAGGAGATGATGTAGGTGATGGAGTTGATGTAGGTGATGGTGAGGGTGGAGATGGAGTTGAGGGAGTTGGTGGTTTGGTGATGGAGGAGATGGAGGAGATGGAGGTGGTAGTGGTGGTGAAGTGATGGAGGAGGTGGAGGTGGTGGAGGAGATGCAGGAGGTGGAGGAGATGGAGGTGATGGTGCTGTGGCTGCTGCTCCTCTTAGTGCTGCGGCTGCTGTTCCCATTGCTGCTGCTGCTGTTTCTTGTGTTGCTGTCACTGCTGCTGTCACTGCTGCTGCCTCTGCTGCTGCTGCTGTTCCTACTGATGTTGCCAATGCTGCTGTTGCTGTCACTGCTGCTGCCTCTGCTGCTGCTGCTGTTCCTACTGATGTTGCCAATGCTGCTGTTGCTGTCACTGCTGCTGCCTCTGCTGCTGCTGCTGTTCCTACTGATGTTGCCAATGCTGCTGTTGCTGTCACTGCTGCTGCCCTGCTGCTGCTGCTGTTGTTGTTGCCACTGCTGTTCCTGATTGCTCTGCTGCTGATTCTGTTGTTGCTGCTGTTGCCAATGTTGATGCTGTGTTCTGTGCTCCTGCTGCTGCTCCTGCTGTTGCCTCTGTTGCTGCTGCTGTTACTGCTGTTGGTGATGCGGGTGATGGAGGATATAGAGGTAGTAGAGGCGGAGGAGGTGGTGAAGGTGGTGGAGGTGGTGGAGGCTGTCCAGGTGGTGCAGGTGGTGGAAAAGGTGGAGGTGGGGGAGGTGGTCTAGGAGTTGGAGGAGCTAGAGGTGGAGTAGGTTGTGGAGGCGGTGAAGGTGATGCGGGAGATGCAGGAGCATCATAATCTGTAGCATAGGGAGAAGTGTTAGTAGCTGCTGCAGAAGGAGAAGAAAGAAGAAGACTGAAGAAGAAGAAAGAAGAAGAAGAGGAAGATGAAGTATTAGCAGCAGCAGCAGAGGCAGCAGCAGTGGCAGCAGCAGCAGCAGCAGTGTAGGAGATGATGTAGGTGATGGAGTTGATGTAGGTGACGGTGATGGAGGAGATGGAGTTGAGGGAGTTGGTGGTTTTGGTGATGGAGGAGATGGAGGAGATGGAGGTGGTAGTGGTGGTGAAGTGATGGAGGTGGTGGAAGTGGTGTAGGAGGTAAAGGTGGTGTAGCTGATGCAGGAGGTGGAGGTGGTGGAGGAGATGGAGGTGTGGAGGAGATGCAGAAGCATCCTAATCTGTAGCATAGGGAGAAGTGTTAATAGCTGCTGCAGAAGGAGAGGAAAGAAGAAGAAGAAGAATGAAGAAGAAAGAAGAAGAGGAAGATGAAGTTTTAGCAGCAGCAGCAGAGGCAGCAGCAGTGGCAGCAGCAGCAGCAGTCTAGGAGATGATGTAGGTGATGGAGTTGATGTAGGTGATGGTGATGGAGTGATGGAGTTGAGGGAGTTGGTGGTTTTGGTGATGGAGGAGATGGAGGTGGTAGTGGTGGTGGATGTGATGGAGGAGGTGGAGGAGAAGATGGAGGTGATGTTGCTGGTGGCTTCTGCTACTGCTGTTCCCAGTGCTGCTGCTGCTCGTTCTTGTGTTGCTGCTGCTGCTGCCTCTGCTGCTGCTGCTGCTGTCACTGATTCTGTTGCCAATGCTGCTGCTCACTGCTGCTGCCTCTGCTGCTGCTGCTGCTGTCACTGATTCTGTTGCCAATGCTGCTGTTGCTGTCACTGCTGCTGCCTCTGCTGCTGTTGCTGTTGCCACTGCTGTTCCTGATTGCTCTGCTGCTGATTCTGTTGTTGCTGCTGTTGCCAATGCTGTTGCTGTGTTCTGTGCTCCTGCTGCTGCTACTGCTGTTGCTGATGGGGGTGATGGAGGAGATGGAGGTGGTAGAGGTGGAGGAGGTGGTGGAGGTGCTGCAGGGGTCGAGGAGGTGAAGGCTGTCCAGGTGGTGGAGGTGGTGGAAAAGGTGGAGGTGGTGGGGAGAGGCAGGAGATGCAGGAGCATCATAATCTGTAGCATAGGGAGAAGTGTTAATATCTGCTGCAGAAGGAGAAGAAAGAAGAAGAAGGATGAAGAAGAAGAAAGAAGAAGAAGAGGAAGATGAAGTATTAGCAGCAGCAGCAGAGGCAGCAGCAGTGGCAGCAGCAGCAGCAGCAGTACAGGAGATGATGTAGGTGATGGAGTTGATGTAGGTGATGGTGAGGGTGGAGATGGAGTTGAGGGAGTTGGTGGTTTGGTGATGGAGGAGATGGAGGAGATGGAGGTGGTAGTGGTGGTGAAGTGATGGAGGAGGTGGAGGTGGTGGAGGAGATGCAGGAGGTGGAGGAGATGGAGGTGATGGTGCTGTGGCTGCTGCTCCTCTTAGTGCTGCGGCTGCTGTTCCCATTGCTGCTGCTGCTGTTTCTTGTGTTGCTGTCACTGCTGCTGTCACTGCTGCTGCCTCTGCTGCTGCTGCTGTTCCTACTGATGTTGCCAATGCTGCTGTTGCTGTCACTGCTGCTGCCTCTGCTGCTGCTGCTGTTCCTACTGATGTTGCCAATGCTGCTGTTGCTGTCACTGCTGCTGCCTCTGCTGCTGCTGCTGTTCCTACTGATGTTGCCAATGCTGCTGTTGCTGTCACTGCTGCTGCTTCTGCTGCTGTTGTTGTTGCCACTGCTGTTCCTGATTGCTCTGCTGCTGATTCTGTTGTTGCTGCTGTTGCCAATGTTGATGCTGTGTTCTGTGCTCCTGCTGCTGCTCCTGCTGTTGCCTCTGTTGCTGCTGCTGTTACTGCTGTTGGTGATGCGGGTGATGGAGGATATAGAGGTAGTAGAGGCGGAGGAGGTGGTGAAGGTGGTGGAGGTGGTGGAGGCTGTCCATTTGGTGCAGGTGGTGGAAAAGGTGGAGGTGGGGGGAGGTGGTCTAGGAGTTGGAGGAGCTAGAGGTGGAGTAGGTTGTGGAGGCGGTGAAGGTGATGCAGGAGATGCAGGAGCATCATAATCTGTAGCATAGGGAGAAGTGTTAGTAGCTGCTGCAGAAGGAGAAGAAAGAAGAAGACTGAAGAAGAAGAAAGAAGAAGAAGAGGAAGATGAAGTATTAGCAGCAGCAGCAGAGGCAGCAGCAGTGGCAGCAGCAGCAGCAGCAGTGTAGGAGATGATGTAGGTGATGGAGTTGATGTAGGTGACGGTGATGGAGGAGATGGTGTTGAGGGAGTTGGTGGTTTTGGTGATGGAGGAGATGGAGGAGATGGAGGTGGTAGTGGTGGTGAAGTGATGGAGGAGGTGGAGGTGGTGGAGGAGATGCAGGAGGTGGAGGAGATGGAGGTGATGGTGCTGTGGCTGCTGCTCCTCTTAGTGCTGCGGCTGCTGTTCCCATTGCTGCTGCTGCTGTTTCTTGTGTTGCTGTCACTGCTGCTGCCTCTGCTGCTGCTGCTGTTCCTACTGATGTTGCCAATGCTGCTGTTGCTGTCACTGCTGCTGCCTCTGCTGCTGCTGCTGTTCCTACTGATGTTGCCAATGCTGCTGTTGCTGTCACTGCTGCTGCCTCTGCTGCTGCTGCTGTTGTTGTTGCCACTGCTGTTCCTGATTGCTCTGCTGCTGATTCTGTTGTTGCTGCTGTTGCCAATGTTGATGCTGTGTTCTGTGCTCCTGCTGCTGCTCCTGCTGTTGCCTCTGTTGCTGCTGCTGTTACTGCTGTTGGCGATGCGGGTGATGGAGGATATAGAGGTAGTAGAGGCGGAGGAGGTGGTGGAGGTGGTGGAGGTGGTGGAGGTGGTGGAGGTGGTGGAGGCTGTCCAGGTGGTGCAGGTGGTGGAAAAGGTGGAGGTGGTGGAGGTGGTCTAGGAGTTGGAGGAGCTAGAGGTGGAGTAGGTTGTGGAGGCGCTGAAGGTGATGCGGGTGATGCAGGAGCATCATAATCTGTAGCATAGGGAGAAGTGTTAGTAGCTGCTGCAGAAGGAGAAGAAAGAAGAAGACTGAAGAAGAAGAAAGAAGAAGAAGAGGAAGATGAAGTATTAGCAGCAGCAGCAGAGGCAGCAGCAGTGGCAGCAGCAGCAGCAGCAGTGTAGGAGATGATGTAGGTGATGGAGTTGATGTAGGTGACGGTGATGGAGGAGATGGAGTTGAGGGAGTTGGTGGTTTTGGTGATGGAGGAGATGGAGGAGATGGAGGTGGTAGTGGTGGTGAAGTGATGGAGGTGGTGGAAGTGGTGTAGGAGGTAAAGGTGGTGTAGCTGATGCAGGAGGTGGAGGTGGTGGCGGAGATGGAGGTGTGGAGGAGATGCAGAAGCATCCTAATCTGTAGCATAGGGATAAGTGTTAATAGCTGCTGCAGAAGGAGAGGAAAGAAGAAGAAGAAGAATGAAGAAGAAAGAAGAAGAGGAAGATGAAGTTTTAGCAGCAGCAGCAGAGGCAGCAGCAGTGGCAGCAGCAGCAGCAGCAGTCTAGGAGATGATGTAGGTGATGGAGTTGATGTAGGTGATGGTGATGGAGGTGATGGAGTTGAGGGAGTTGGTGGTTTTGGTGATGGAGGAGATGGAGGTGGTAGTGGTGGTGGATGTGATGGAGGAGGTGGAGGAGAAGATGGAGGTGATGTTGCTGGTGGCTTCTGCTACTGCTGTTCCCAGTGCTGCTGCTGCTCGTTCTTGTGTTGCTGCTGCTGCTGCCTCTGCTGCTGCTGCTGCTGTCACTGATTCTGTTGCCAATGCTGCTGCTGCTGCCTCTGCTGCTGCTGCTGTTCACTGATTCTGTTGCCAATGCTGCTGTTGCTGTCACTGCTGCTGCCTGCTGCTGCTGTTGCTGTTGCCACTGCTGTTCCTGATTGCTCTGCTGCTGATTCTGTTGTTGCTGCTGTTGCCAATGCTGTTGCTGTGTTCTGTGCTCCTGCTGCTGCTGCTGCTGTTGCTGCTATGGGGGTGATGGAGGAGATGGAGGTGGTAGAGGTGGAGGAGGTGGTGGAGGTGCTGCAGGGGTCGAGGAGGTGAAGGCTGTCCAGGTGGTGGAGGTGGTGGAAAAGGTGGAGGTGGTGGAGGAGAGGCAGGAGATGCAGGAGCATCATAATCTGTAGCATAGGGAGAAGTGTTAATATCTGCTGCAGAAGGAGAAGAAAGAAGAAGAAGAAGAATGAAGAAGAAGAAAGAAGAAGAAGAGGAAGATGAAGTATTAGCAGCAGCAGCAGAGGCAGCAGCAGTGGCAGCAGCAGCAGCAGCAGTACAGGAGATGATGTAGGTGATGGAGTTGATGTAGGTGATGGTGAGGGTGGAGATGGAGTTGAGGGAGTTGGTGGTTTGGTGATGGAGGAGATGGAGGAGATGGAGGTGGTAGTGGTGGTGAAGTGATGGAGGAGGTGGAGGTGGTGGAGGAGATGCAGGAGGTGGAGGAGATGGAGGTGATGGTGCTGTGGCTGCTGCTCCTCTTAGTGCTGCGGCGCTGCTGTTCCCATTGCTGCTGCTGCTGTTTCTTGTGTTGCTGTCACTGCTGCTGTCACTGCTGCTGCCTCTGCTGCTGCTGCTGTTCCTACTGATGTTGCCAATGCTGCTGTTGCTGTCACTGCTGCTGCCTCTGCTGCTGCTGCTGTTCCTACTGATGTTGCCAATGCTGCTGTTGCTGTCACTGCTGCTGCCTCTGCTGCTGCTGCTGTTGTTGTTGCCACTGCTGTTCCTGATTGCTCTGCTGCTGATTCTGTTGTTGCTGCTGTTGCCAATGTTGATGCTGTGTTCTGTGCTCCTGCTGCTGCTCCTGCTGTTGCCTCTGTTGCTGCTGCTGTTACTGCTGTTGGTGATGCGGGTGATGGAGGATATAGAGGTAGTAGAGGCGGAGGAGGTGGTGAAGGTGGTGGAGGTGGTGGAGGCTGTCCAGGTGGTGCAGGTGGTGGAAAAGGTGGAGGTGGGGGAGGTGGTCTAGGAGTTGGAGGAGCTAGAGGTGGAGTAGGTTGTGGAGGCGGTGAAGGTGATGCAGGAGATGCAGGAGCATCATAATCTGTAGCATAGGGAGAAGTGTTAGTAGCTGCTGCAGAAGGAGAAGAAAGAAGAAGACTGAAGAAGAAGAAAGAAGAAGAAGAGGAAGATGAAGTATTAGCAGCAGCAGCAGAGGCAGCAGCAGTGGCAGCAGCAGCAGCAGTACAGGAGATGATGTAGGTGATGGATGATGTAGGTGATGGAGTTGATGTGGAGGAGAGGTGACGTGTGATGGAGGAGATGGAGTTGAGGAGTTGGTGGTTTTGGTGATGGAGGAGATGGAGGAGATGGAGTGGTAGTGGTGGTGAAGTGATGGAGGTGGTGGAAGTGGTGTAGGAGGTAAAGGTGGTGTAGCTGATGCAGGAGGTGGAGGTGGTGGAGGAGATGGAGGTGTGGAGGAGATGCAGGAGCATCATAATCTGTAGCATAGGGAGAAGTGTTAGTAGCTGCTGCAGAAGGAGAAGAAAGAAGAAGACTGAAGAAGAAGAAAGAAGAAGAAGAGGAAGATGAAGTATTAGCAGCAGCAGCAGAGGCAGCAGCAGTGGCAGCAGCAGCAGCAGTGTAGGAGATGATGTAGGTGATGGAGTTGATGTAGGTGATGGTGATGGAGTGATGGAGTTGAGGGAGTTGGTGGTTTTGGTGATGGAGGAGATGGAGAGATGGAGGTGGTAGTGTGGTGGATGATGGAGGAGGTGATGGAGGAGGTGGAGGAGAAGATGCTGGTGATGTTTCTGTGTGCTGCTGCTGCTGCTGCTGCTGTTCCCAGTGCTGCTGCTGCTGCTGTTCTGCTGTTGTGCTGCTGCTGCTGCTGCTGCCTCTGCTGCTGCTGCTGTCACTGATTCTGTTGCCAATGCTGCTGTTGCTGTCACTGCTGCTGCCTCTGCTGCTGCTGCTGTTGCTGTTGCCACTGCTGTTCCTGATTGCTCTGCTGCTGATTCTGTTGTTGCTGCTGTTGCCAATGCTGTTGCTGTGTTCTGTGCTCCTGCTGCTCCTGCTGCTGCTACTGCTGTTGCTGACTATGGGGGTGATGTGATGGAGATGGAGGTGGTAGAGGTGGAGGAGGTGGTGGAGGTGCTGCAGGGGGTCGTCCAGGAGGTGAAGGCTGTCCATGGTGGTGGAGGTGGAGGTGGTGGAAAAGGTGGAGGTGGTGGAGGAGAGGCAGGAGATGCAGGAGCATCATAATCTGTAGCATAGGGAGAAGTGTTAATATCTGCTGCAGAAGGAGAAGAAAGAAGAAGAAGAAGAAGAAGAAGAAGAAAAAGAAGAAGAAGAGGAAGATGAAGTATTAGCAGCAGCAGCAGAGGCAGCAGCAGTGGCAGCAGCAGCAGCAGCAGTACAGGAGATGATGTAGGTGATGGAGTTGATGTAGGTGATGGTGATGGTGGAGATGGAGTTGAGGGAGTTGGTGGTTTGGTGATGGAGGAGATGGAGGAGATGGAGGTGGTAGTGGTGGTGAAGTGATGGAGGAGGTGGAGGTGGTGGAGGAGATGCAGGAGGTGGAGGAGATGGAGGTGATGGTGCTGTGGCTGCTGCTCCTCTTAGTGCTGCGGCTGCTGTTCCCATTGCTGCTGCTGCTGTTTCTTGTGTTGCTGTCACTGCTGCTGTCACTGCTGCTGCCTCTGCTGCTGCTGCTGTTCCTACTGATGTTGCCAATGCTGCTGTTGCTGTCACTGCTGCTGCCTCTGCTGCTGCTGCTGTTCCTACTGATGTTGCCAATGCTGCTGTTGCTGTCACTGCTGCTGCCTCTGCTGCTGCTGCTGTTCCTACTGATGTTGCCAATGCTGCTGTTGCTGTCACTGCTGCTGCCTCTGCTGCTGCTGCTGTTGTTGTTGCCACTGCTGTTCCTGATTGCTCTGCTGCTGATTCTGTTGTTGCTGCTGTTGCCAATGTTGATGCTGTGTTCTGTGCTCCTGCTGCTGCTCCTGCTGTTGCCTCTGTTGCTGCTGCTGTTACTGCTGTTGGTGATGCGGGTGATGGAGGATATAGAGGTAGTAGAGGCGGAGGAGGTGGTGGAAGGTGGTGGAGGTGGTGGAGGCTGTCCAGGTGGTGCAGGTGGTGGAAAAGGTGGAGGTGGTCTAGGAGTTGGAGGAGCTAGAGGTGGAGTAGGTTGTGGAGGCGGTGAAGGTGATGCGGGAGATGCAGGAGCATCATAATCTGTAGCATAGGGAGAAGTGTTAGTAGCTGCTGCAGAAGGAGAAGAAAGAAGAAGACTGAAGAAGAAGAAAGAAGAAGAAGAGGAAGATGAAGTATTAGCAGCAGCAGCAGAGGCAGCAGCAGTGGCAGCAGCAGCAGCAGCAGTGTAGGAGATGATGTAGGTGATGGAGTTGATGTAGGTGACGGTGATGGAGGAGATGGAGTTGAGGGAGTTGGTGGTTTTGGTGATGGAGGAGATGGAGGAGATGGAGGTGGTAGTGGTGGTGAAGTGATGGAGGTGGTGGAAGTGGTGTAGGAGGTAAAGTTGGTGTAGCTGATGCAGGAGGTGGAGGTGGTGGAGGAGATGGAGGTGTGGAGGAGATGCAGAAGCATCCTAATCTGTAGCATAGGGAGAAGTGTTAATAGCTGCTGCAGAAGGAGAGGAAAGAAGAAGACTGAAGAAGAAGAAAGAAGAAGAAGAGGAAGATGAAGTATTAGCAGCAGCAGCAGAGGCAGCAGCAGTGGCAGCAGCAGCAGCAGCAGTGTAGGAGATGATGTAGGTGATGGAGTTGATGTAGGTGACGGTGATGGAGGAGATGGAGTTGAGGGAGTTGGTGGTTTTGGTGATGGAGGAGATGGAGGTGGTAGTGGTGGTGGATGTGATGGAGGAGGTGGAGGAGAAGATGGAGGTGATGTTGCTGGTGGTGGCTTTGCCAGTGCTGCTGCTTCGTTCCTGTGCTGCCTCTGCTGCTGCTGCTGCTTCTGATTCTGTTGCCAATGCTGCTGCTGCTGCTGCCTCTGCTGCTGCTGCTGCTGTCACTGATTCTGTTGCCAATGCTGCTGTTGCTGTCACTGCTGCTGCCTCTGCTGCTGCTGCTGTTGCTGTTGCCACTGCTGTTCCTGATTGCTCTGCTGCTGATTCTGTTGTTGCTGCTGTTGCCAATGCTGTTGCTGTGTTCTGTGCTCCTGCTGCTGCTACTGCTGTTGCTGATGGGGGTGATGGAGGAGATGGAGGTGGTAGAGGTGGAGGAGGTGGTGGAGGTGCTGCAGGGGTCGAGGAGGTGAAGGCTGTCCAGGTGGTGGAGGTGGTGGAAAAGGTGGAGGTGGTGGAGGAGAGGCAGGAGATGCAGGAGCATCATAATCTGTAGCATAGGGAGAAGTGTTAATATCTGCTGCAGAAGGAGAAGAAAGAAGAAGAAGAAGAATGAAGAAGAAGAAAGAAGAAGAAGAGGAAGATGAAGTATTAGCAGCAGCAGCAGAGGCAGCAGCAGTGGCAGCAGCAGCAGCAGCAGTACAGGAGATGATGTAGGTGATGGAGTTGATGTAGGTGATGGTGAGGGTGGAGATGGAGTTGGGAGTTGGTGGTTTGGTGATGGAGGAGATGGAGGAGATGGAGGTGGTAGTGGTGGTGAAGTGATGGAGGAGGTGTGGAGGCAGTCAAAATGAGTATTTGAATTCTTCCCTACCTTATTCCTGTGCTGAGATACAGGGTGCTCCAACCTGCTGTAAAATGCTTACTTTGAAGGTGAGCGAAACTAATGAAAACATTGTTGGGGTAAAACCTAAGGGGAAAGGTCTAGCACCAAATTTCATTGGCCATCTGATCTAACTTCTGGAGGCAGTCAAAATGAGTATTTGAATTCTTCCCTACCTTATTCCTGTGCTGAGATACAGGGTGCTCCAACCTGCAGTAAAATGCTTGCTTTTGAGAGTGAGCGAAACTAATGAAAACATTGTTGGGGTAAAACCTAAAGGGGAAGGCCTAGCACCAAATTGCATTGACCATCTGATCTAACTTCTGGAGGCAGTCAAAATGAGTATTTGAATTCTTCCCTACCTTATTCCTGTGCTGAGATACAGGGTGCTCCAACCTGCTGTAAAATACTTGATTTCGGCAATGATTGACATATTTGAAAACATTGTTGGGGTAAACCCTAAAGGGAAAGGCCTAGCACCAAATTGCATTGGCCATCTGATCTAACTTCTGGAGGCAGTCAAAATGATCCTTAGAATTCTGCCCTACCTTATTCCTCTGCTGAGATACAGGGTGCTCCAACCTGCTGTAAAATGCTTGCTTTCGAGAGTGAGCGAAACTAATGAAAACATTGTTGGGGTAAAACCTAAAGGGAAAGGCCTAGCACCAAATTGCATTGGCCATCTGATCTAACTTCTGGAGGCAGTCAAAATGAGTATTTGAATTCTTCCCTACCTTATTCCTGTGCTGAGATACAGGGTGCTCCAACCTGCAGTAAAATGCTTGCTTTTGAGAGTGAGCGAAACTAATGAAAACATTGTTGGGGTAAAACCTAAAGGGAAAGGCCTAGCACCAAATTGCATTGACCATCTGATCTAACTTCTGGAGGCAGTCAAAATGAGTATTTGAATTCTTCCCTACCTTATTCCTGTGCTGAGATACAGGGTGCTCCAACCTGCTGTAAAATGCTTGATTTTGAGCAATGATTGAAATATTTGAAAACATTGTTGGGGTAAACCCTAAAGGGAAAGGCCTAGCACCAAATTGCATTGGCCATCTGATCTAACTTCTGGAGGCAGTCAAAATGATCCTTAGAATTCTGCCCTACCTTATTCCTCTGCTGAGATACAGGGTGCTCCAACCTGCTGTAAAATGCTTGATTTTGAGAGTGAGCGAAACTAATGAAAACATTGTTGGGGTAAAACCTAAAGGGAAAGGCCTAGCACCAAATTGCATTGGCCATCTGATCTAACTTCTGGAGGCAGTCAAAATGAGTATTTGAATTCTTCCCTACCTTATTCCTGTGCTGAGATACAGGGTGCTCCAACCTGCTGTAAAATACTTGATTTCGGCAATGATTGACACATTTGAAAACATTGTTGGGGTGAACCCTAAAGGGAAAGGCCTAGCACCAAATTGCATTGGCCATCTGATCTAACTTCTGGAGGCAGTCAAAATGAGTATTTGAATTCTTCCCTACCTCTTTGCTGTGCTCAGATACAGGGTGCTCCAACCTGCAGTAAAATGCTTGATTTTGAGAGTGAGCGAAACTAATGAAAACATTGTTGGGGTAAAACCTAAAGGGAAAGGCCTAGCACCAAATTGCATTGGCCATCTGATCTAAACTTCTGGAGGCAGTCAAAATGAGTATTTGAATTCTTCCCTACCTTATTCCTTTGCTGAGATACAAGGTGCTCCAACCTGCTGTAGAATGCTTGCTTTCGAGAGTGAGCGAAACTAATGAAAACATTGTTGGGGTAAAACCTAAAGGGAAAGACCTAGCACCAAATTGCATTGGCCATCTGATCTAACTTCTGGAGGCAGTCAAAATGAGTATTTGAATTCTTCCCTACCTTATTCCTCTGCTGAGATACAGGGTGCTCCAACCTGCTGTAAAATGCTTGATTTGAGAGTGAGCGAAACTAATGAAAACATTGTGGGGTAAACCTAAAGGGAAAGACCTAGCACCAAATTGCATTGGCCATCTGATCTAACTTCTGGAGGCAGTCAAAATGAGTATTTGAATTCTTCCCTACCTCTTTGCTGTGCTCAGATACAGGGTGCTCCAACCAGCAGTAAAATGCTTGATTTCGAGAGTGAGCGAAACTAATGAAAACATTGTGGGGGTAAAACCTAAAGGGAAAGACCTAGCACCAAATTGCATTGGCCATCTGATCTAACTTCTGGAGGCAGTCAAAATGAGTATTTGAATTCTTCCCTACCTTATTCCTGTGCTGAGATACAGGGTGCTCCAACCTGCTGTAAAATGCTTGATTTTGAGAGTGAGCGAAACTAATGAAAACATTGTGGGGGTAAAACCTAAAGGGAAAGACCTAGCACCAAATTGCATTGGCCATCTGATCTAACTTCTGGAGGCAGTCAAAATGAGTATTTGAATTCTTCCCTACCTTATTCCTGTGCTCAGATACAAGGTGCTCCAACCTGCAGTAAAATGCTTGATTTTGAGAGTGAGCAAAACTAATGAAAACATTGTGGGGGTAAAACCTAAAGGGAAAGACCTAGCACCAAATTGCATTGGCCATCTGATCTAACTTCTGGAGGCAGTCAAAATGATCCTTAGAATTCTTCCCTACCTTATTCCTGTGCTCAGATACAAACTGCTCCAACCTGCTGTAAAATGCTTGATATGAGAGTGAGCGAAACTAATGAAAACATTGTTGGGGTAAAACCTAAAGGGAAAGACCTAGCACCAAATTGCATTGGCCATCTGATCTAACTTCTGGAGGCAGTCAAAATGAGTATTTGAATTCTTCCCTACCTTATTCCTGTGCTCAGATACAAACTGCTCCAACCTGCAGTAAAATGCTTGATTTTGAGAGTGAGCAAAACTAATGAAAACATTGTGGGGGTAAAACCTAAAGGGAAAGACCTAGCACCAAATTGCATTGGCCATCTGATCTAACTTCTGGAGGCAGTCAAAATGAGTATTTGAATTCTTCCCTACCTTATTCCTGTGCTCAGATACAGGGTGCTCCAACCTGCTGTAAAATGCTTGATTTTGAGATGATTGAAACTAATGAAAACATTGTGGGGTAAAACCTAAAGGGAAAGACCTAGCACCAAATTGCATTGGCCATCTGATCTAACTTCTGGAGGCAGTCAAAATGAGTATTTGAATTCTTCCCTACCTTATTCCTGTGCTCAGATACAGGGTGCTCCAACCTGCTGTAAAATGCTTGATTTTGAGAGTGAGCGAAACTAATGAAAACATTGTGGGGGTAAAACCTAAAGGGAAAGACCTAGCACCAAATTGCATTGGCCATCTGATCTAACTTCTGGAGGCAGTCAAAATGAGTATTTGAATTCTTCCCTACCTTATTCCTGTGCTCAGATACAGGGTGCTCCTACCTGCTGTAAAATGCTTGATTTTGAGAGTGAGCAAAACTAATGAAAACATTGTTGGGGGTTAAACCTAAAGGGAAAGACCTAGCACCAAATTTCATTGGCCATCTGATCTAACTTCTGGAGGCAGTCAAAATGAGTATTTGAATTCTTCCCTACCTTATTCCTGTGCTGAGATACAGGGTGCTCCAACCAGCTGTAAACTGCTTGATTTTGAGAGTGAGCGAAACCAATGAAAACATTGTGGGGGTAAAACCTAAAGGGAAAGACCTAGCACCAAATTGCATTGGCCATCTGATCTAACTTCTGGAGGCAGTCAAAATGAGTATTTGAATTCTTCCCTACCTTATTCCTGTGCTCAGATACAAACTGCTCCAACCTGCAGTAAAATGCTTGATTTTGAGAGTGAGCGAAACTAATGAAAACATTGTGGGGGTAAAACCTAAAGGGAAAGACCTAGCACCAAATTGCATTGGCCATCTGATCTAACTTCTGGAGGCAGTCAAAATGAGTATTTGAATTCTTCCCTACCTTATTCCTGTGCTCAGATACAAACTGCTCCAACCTGCAGTAAAATGCTTGATTTTGAGAGTGAGCGAAACTAATGAAAACATTGTGGGGGTAAAACCTAAAGGGAAAGACCTAGCACCAAATTGCATTGGCCATCTGATCTAACTTCTGGAGGCAGTCAAAATGAGTATTTGAATTCTTCCCTACCTTATTCCTCTGCTCAGATACAAACTGCTCCAACCTGCTGTAAAATGCTTGATTTTGAGAGTGAGCGAAACTAATGAAAACATTGTGGGGGTAAAACCTAAAGGGAAAGACCTAGCACCAAATTGCATTGGCCATCTGATCTAACTTCTGGAGGCAGTCAAAATGAGTATTTGAATTCTTCCCTACCTTATTCCTCTGCTCAGATACAAACTGCTCCAACCTGCTGTAAAATGCTTGATTTTGAGAGTGAGCGAAACTAATGAAAACATTGTGGGGGTAAAACCTAAAGGGAAAGACCTAGCACCAAATTGCATTGGCCATCTGATCTAACTTCTGGAGGCAGTCAAAATGAGTATTTGAATTCTTCCCTACCTTATTCCTGTGCTCAGATACAAACTGCTCCAACCTGCAGTAAAATGCTTGATTTTGAGAGTGAGCGAAACTAATGAAAACATTGTGGGGGTAAAACCTAAAGGGAAAGACCTAGCACCAAATTGCATTGGCCATCTGATCTAACTTCTGGAGGCAGTCAAAATGAGTATTTGAATTCTTCCCTACCTTATTCCTGTGCTCAGATACAAACTGCTCCAACCTGCAGTAAAATGCTTGATTTTGAGAGTGAGCGAAACTAATGAAAACATTGTGGGGGTAAAACCTAAAGGGAAAGACCTAGCACCAAATTGCATTGGCCATCTGATCTAACTTCTGGAGGCAGTCAAAATGAGTGTTTGAATTCTTCCCTACCTTATTCCTGTGCTCAGATACAAACTGCTCCAACCTGCAGTAAAATGCTTGATTTTGAGAGTGAGCGAAACTAATGAAAACATTGTGGGGTAAAACCTAAAGGGAAAGACCTAGCACCAAATTGCATTGGCCATCTGATCTAACTTCTGGAGGCAGTCAAAATGAGTATTTGAATTCTTCCCTACCTTATTCCTGTGCTCAGATACAGGGTGCTCCAACCTGCTGTAAAATGCTTGATTTTGAGAGTGAGCGAAACTAATGAAAACATTGTGGGGGTAAAACCTAAAGGGAAAGACCTAGCACCAAATTGCATTGGCCATCTGATCTAACTTCTGGAGGCAGTCAAAATGAGTATTTGAATTCTTCCTACCTTATTCCTGTGCTCAGATACAAACTGCTCCAACCTGCAGTAAAATGCTTGATTTGAGAGTGAGCTAAAACTAATGAAAACATTGTGGGGGTAAAACCTAAAGGGAAAGACCTAGCACCAAATTGCATTGGCCATCTGATCTAACTTCTGGAGGCAGTCAAAATGAGTATTTGAATTCTTCCCTACCTTATTCCTGTGCTCAGATACAAACTGCTCCAACCTGCAGTAAAATGCTTGATTTTGAGAGTGAGCGAAACTAATGAAAACATTGTGGGGTAAAACCTAAAGGGAAAGACCTAGCACCAAATTGCATTGGCCATCTGATCTAACTTCTGGAGGCAGTCAAAATGAGTATTTGAATTCTTCCCTACCTTATTCCTGTGCTCAGATACAAACTGCTCCAACCTGCAGTAAAATGCTTGATTTTGAGAGTGAGCGAAACTAATGAAAACATTGTGGGGGTAAAACCTAAAGGGAAAGACCTAGCACCAAATTGCATTGGCCATCTGATCTAACTTCTGGAGGCAGTCAAAATGAGTATTTGAATTCTTCCCTACCTTATTCCTGTGCTCAGATACAAACTGCTCCAACCTGCAGTAAAATGCTTGATTTTGAGAGTGAGCGAAACTAATGAAAACATTGTGGGGGTAAAACCTAAAGGGAAAGACCTAGCACCAAATTGCATTGGCCATCTGATCTAACTTCTGGAGGCAGTCAAAATGAGTATTTGAATTCTTCCCTACCTTATTCCTGTGCTCAGATACAAACTGCTCCAACCTGCAGTAAAATGCTTGATTTTGAGAGTGAGCGAAACTAATGAAAACATTGTGGGGGTAAAACCTAAAGGGAAAGACCTAGCACCAAATTGCATTGGCCATCTGATCTAACTTCTGGAGGCAGTCAAAATGAGTGTTTGAATTCTTCCCTACCTTATTCCTGTGCTCAGATACAAACTGCTCCAACCTGCAGTAAAATGCTTGATTTTGAGAGTGAGCGAAACTAATGAAAACATTGTGGGGGTAAAACCTAAAGGGAAAGACCTAGCACCAAATTGCATTGGCCATCTGATCTAACTTCTGGAGGCAGTCAAAATGGTATTTGAATTCTTCCCTACCTTATTCCTCTGCTCAGATACAAGGGTGCTCCAACCTGCTGTAAACTGCTTGATTTTGAGAGTGAGCGAAACTAATGAAAACATTGTGGGGGTAAAACCTAAAGGGAAAGACCTAGCACCAAATTGCATTGGCCATCTGATCTAACTTCTGGAGGCAGTCAAAATGAGTGTTTGAATTCTTCCCTACCTTATTCCTGTGCTCAGATACAAACTGCTCCAACCTGCAGTAAAATGCTTGATTTTGAGAGTGAGCGAAACTAATGAAAACATTGTGGGGGTAAAACCTAAAGGGAAAGACCTAGCACCAAATTGCATTGGCCATCTGATCTAACTTCTGGAGGCAGTCAAAATGAGTATTTGAATTCTTCCCTACCTTATTCCTCTGCTCAGATACAAACTGCTCCAACCTGCTGTAAAATGCTTGATTTTGAGAGTGAGCGAAACCAATGAAAACATTGTGGGGGTAAAACCTAAAGGGAAAGACCTAGCACCAAATTGCATTGGCCATCTGATCTAACTTCTGGAGGCAGTCAAAATGAGTATTTGAATTCTTCCCTACCTTATTCCTGTGCTCAGATACAAACTGCTCCAACCTGCAGTAAAATGCTTGATTTTGAGAGTGAGCGAAACTAATGAAAACATTGTGGGGGTAAAACCTAAAGGGAAAGACCTAGCACCAAATTGCATTGGCCATCTGATCTAACTTCTGGAGGCAGTCAAAATGAGTATTTGAATTCTTCCCTACCTTATTCCTGTGCTCAGATACAAACTGCTCCAACCTGCAGTAAAATGCTTGATTTTGAGAGTGAGCGAAACTAATGAAAACATTGTGGGGGTAAAACCTAAAGGGAAAGACCTAGCACCAAATTGCATTGGCCATCTGATCTAACTTCTGGAGGCAGTCAAAATGAGTATTTGAATTCTTCCCTACCTTATTCCTGTGCTCAGATACAAACTGCTCCAACCTGCAGTAAAATGCTTGATTTTGAGAGTGAGCGAAACTAATGAAAACATTGTGGGGTAAAACCTAAAGGGAAAGACCTAGCACCAAATTGCATTGGCCATCTGATCTAACTTCTGGAGGCAGTCAAAATGAGTATTTGAATTCTTCCCTACCTTATTCCTGTGCTCAGATACAAGGTGCTCCAACCTGCAGTAAAATGCTTGATTTTGAGAGTGAGCGAAACTAATGAAAACATTGTGGGGGTAAAACCTAAAGGGAAAGACCTAGCACCAAATTGCATTGGCCATCTGATCTAACTTCTGGAGGCAGTCAAAATGAGTATTTGAATTCTTCCCTACCTTATTCCTGTGCTCAGATACAAGGTGCTCCAACCTGCAGTAAAATGCTTGATTTTGAGAGTGAGCGAAACTAATGAAAACATTGTGGGGGTAAAACCTAAAGGGAAAGACCTAGCACCAAATTGCATTGGCCATCTGATCTAACTTCTGGAGGCAGTCAAAATGAGTATTTGAATTCTTCCCTACCTTATTCCTGTGCTCAGATACAACTGCTCCAACCTGCTGTAAAATGCTTGATTTTGAGAGTGAGCGAAACTAATGAAAACATTGTGGGGGTAAAACCTAAAGGGAAAGACCTAGCACCAAATTGCATTGGCCATCTGATCTAACTTCTGGAGGCAGTCAAAATGAGTATTTGAATTCTTCCCTACCTTATTCCTGTGCTCAGATACAAACTGCTCCAACCTGCAGTAAAATGCTTGATTTTGAGAGTGAGCGAAACTAATGAAAACATTGTGGGGGTAAAACCTAAAGGGAAAGACCTAGCACCAAATTGCATTGGCCATCTGATCTAACTTCTGGAGGCAGTCAAAATGAGTATTTGAATTCTTCCCTACCTTATTCCTGTGCTCAGATACAGGGTGCTCCAACCTGCTGTAAAATGCTTGATTTTGAGAGTGAGCGAAACTAATGAAAACATTGTGGGGGTAAAACCTAAAGGGAAAGACCTAGCACCAAATTGCATTGGCCATCTGATCTAACTTCTGGAGGCAGTCAAAATGAGTATTTGAATTCTTCCCTACCTTATTCCTGTGCTCAGATACAAACTGCTCCAACCTGCAGTAAAATGCTTGATTTTGAGAGTGAGCGAAACTAATGAAAACATTGTGGGGGTAAAACCTAAAGGGAAAGACCTAGCACCAAATTGCATTGGCCATCTGATCTAACTTCTGGAGGCAGTCAAAATGAGTGTTTGAATTCTTCCCTACCTTATTCCTGTGCTCAGATACAAACTGCTCCAACCTGCAGTAAAATGCTTGATTTTGAGAGTGAGCGAAACTAATGAAAACATTGTGGGGGTAAAACCTAAAGGGAAAGACCTAGCACCAAATTGCATTGGCCATCTGATCTAACTTCTGGAGGCAGTCAAAATGAGTATTTGAATTCTTCCCTACCTTATTCCTGTGCTCAGATACAGGGTGCTCCAACCTGCAGTAAAATGCTTGATTTTGAGAGTGAGCGAAACTAATGAAAACATTGTGGGGGTAAAACCTAAAGGGAAAGACCTAGCACCAAATTGCATTGGCCATCTGATCTAACTTCTGGAGGCAGTCAAAATGAGTATTTGAATTCTTCCCTACCTTATTCCTGTGCTCAGATACAAGGTGCTCCAACCTGCAGTAAAATGCTTGATTTTGAGAGTGAGCGAAACTAATGAAAACATTGTGGGGGTAAAACCTAAAGGGAAAGACCTAGCACCAAATTGCATTGGCCATCTGATCTAACTTCTGGAGGCAGTCAAAATGAGTATTTGAATTCTTCCCTACCTTATTCCTGTGCTCAGATACAAACTGCTCCAACCTGCAGTAAAATGCTTGATTTTGAGAGTGAGCGAAACTAATGAAAACATTGTGGGGTAAAACCTAAAGGGAAAGACCTAGCACCAAATTGCATTGGCCATCTGATCTAACTTCTGGAGGCAGTCAAAATGAGTATTTGAATTTCTTCCCTACCTTATTCCTGTGCTCAGATACAAACTGCTCCAACCTGCAGTAAAATGCTTGATTTTGAGAGTGAGCGAAACTAATGAAAACATTGTGGGGGTAAAACCTAAAGGGAAAGACCTAGCACCAAATTGCATTGGCCATCTGATCTAACTTCTGGAGGCAGTCAAAATGAGTATTTGAATTCTTCCCTACCTTATTCCTGTGCTCAGATACAAACTGCTCCAACCTGCAGTAAAATGCTTGATTTTGAGAGTGAGCGAAACTAATGAAAACATTGTGGGGTAAAACCTAAAGGGAAAGACCTAGCACCAAATTGCATTGGCCATCTGATCTAACTTCTGGAGGCAGTCAAAATGAGTATTTGAATTCTTCCCTACCTTATTCCTGTGCTCAGATACAAACTGCTCCAACCTGCAGTAAAATGCTTGATTTTGAGAGTGAGCGAAACTAATGAAAACATTGTGGGGGTAAAACCTAAAGGGAAAGACCTAGCACCAAATTGCATTGGCCATCTGATCTAACTTCTGGAGGCAGTCAAAATGAGTATTTGAATTCTTCCCTACCTTATTCCTGTGCTCAGATACAAACTGCTCCAACCTGCAGTAAAATGCTTGATTTTGAGAGTGAGCGAAACTAATGAAAACATTGTGGGGGTAAAACCTAAAGGGAAAGACCTAGCACCAAATTGCATTGGCCATCTGATCTAACTTCTGGAGGCAGTCAAAATGAGTATTTGAATTCTTCCCTACCTTATTCCTGTGCTCAGATACAAACTGCTCCAACCTGCAGTAAAATGCTTGATTTTGAGAGTGAGCGAAACTAATGAAAACATTGTGGGGGTAAAACCTAAAGGGAAAGACCTAGCACCAAATTGCATTGGCCATCTGATCTAACTTCTGGAGGCAGTCAAAATGAGTATTTGAATTCTTCCCTACCTTATTCCTGTGCTCAGATACAAACTGCTCCAACCTGCAGTAAAATGCTTGATTTTGAGAGTGAGCGAAACTAATGAAAACATTGTGGGGGTAAAACCTAAAGGGAAAGACCTAGCACCAAATTGCATTGGCCATCTGATCTAACTTCTGGAGGCAGTCAAAATGAGTATTTGAATTCTTCCCTACCTTATTCCTGTGCTCAGATACAAACTGCTCCAACCTGCAGTAAAATGCTTGATTTTGAGAGTGAGCGAAACTAATGAAAACATTGTGGGGGTAAAACCTAAAGGGAAAGACCTAGCACCAAATTGCATTGGCCATCTGATCTAACTTCTGGAGGCAGTCAAAATGAGTATTTGAATTCTTCCCTACCTTATTCCTGTGCTCAGATACAAACTGCTCCAACCTGCAGTAAAATGCTTGATTTTGAGAGTGAGCGAAACTAATGAAAACATTGTGGGGTAAAACCTAAAGGGAAAGACCTAGCACCAAATTGCATTGGCCATCTGATCTAACTTCTGGAGGCAGTCAAAATGAGTGTTTGAATTCTTCCCTACCTTATTCCTGTGCTCAGATACAAACTGCTCCAACCTGCAGTAAAATGCTTGATTTTGAGAGTGAGCGAAACTAATGAAAACATTGTGGGGGTAAAACCTAAAGGGAAAGACCTAGCACCAAATTGCATTGGCCATCTGATCTAACTTCTGGAGGCAGTCAAAATGAGTATTTGAATTCTTCCCTACCTTATTCCTGTGCTCAGATACAAACTGCTCCAACCTGCAGTAAAATGCTTGATTTTGAGAGTGAGCGAAACTAATGAAAACATTGTGGGGGTAAAACCTAAAGGGAAAGACCTAGCACCAAATTGCATTGGCCATCTGATCTAACTTCTGGAGGCAGTCAAAATGAGTATTTGAATTCTTCCCTACCTTATTCCTGTGCTCAGATACAAACTGCTCCAACCTGCAGTAAAATGCTTGATTTTGAGAGTGAGCGAAACTAATGAAAACATTGTGGGGGTAAAACCTAAAGGGAAAGACCTAGCACCAAATTGCATTGGCCATCTGATCTAACTTCTGGAGGCAGTCAAAATGAGTATTTGAATTCTTCCCTACCTTATTCCTGTGCTCAGATACAAACTGCTCCAACCTGCTGTAAAATGCTTGATTTTGAGAGTGAGCGAAACTAATGAAAACATTGTGGGGGTAAAACCTAAAGGGAAAGACCTAGCACCAAATTGCATTGGCCATCTGATCTAACTTCTGGAGGCAGTCAAAATGAGTATTTGAATTCTTCCCTACCTTATTCCTGTGCTCAGATACAAACTGCTCCAACCTGCAGTAAAATGCTTGATTTTGAGAGTGAGCGAAACTAATGAAAACATTGTGGGGGTAAAACCTAAAGGGAAAGACCTAGCACCAAATTGCATTGGCCATCTGATCTAACTTCTGGAGGCAGTCAAAATGAGTATTTGAATTCTTCCCTACCTTATTCCTGTGCTCAGATACAAACTGCTCCAACCTGCAGTAAAATGCTTGATTTTGAGAGTGAGCGAAACTAATGAAAACATTGTGGGGGTAAAACCTAAAGGGAAAGACCTAGCACCAAATTGCATTGGCCATCTGATCTAACTTCTGGAGGCAGTCAAAATGAGTGTTTGAATTCTTCCCTACCTTATTCCTGTGCTCAGATACAAACTGCTCCAACCTGCAGTAAAATGCTTGATTTTGAGAGTGAGCGAAACTAATGAAAACATTGTGGGGGTAAAACCTAAAGGGAAAGACCTAGCACCAAATTGCATTGGCCATCTGATCTAACTTCTGGAGGCAGTCAAAATGAGTATTTGAATTCTTCCCTACCTTATTCCTGTGCTCAGATACAAACTGCTCCAACCTGCAGTAAAATGCTTGATTTTGAGAGTGAGCGAAACTAATGAAAACATTGTGGGGGTAAAACCTAAAGGGAAAGACCTAGCACCAAATTGCATTGGCCATCTGATCTAACTTCTGGAGGCAGTCAAAATGAGTATTTGAATTCTTCCCTACCTTATTCCTGTGCTCAGATACAAACTGCTCCAACCTGCAGTAAAATGCTTGATTTTGAGAGTGAGCGAAACTAATGAAAACATTGTGGGGGTAAAACCTAAAGGGAAAGACCTAGCACCAAATTGCATTGGCCATCTGATCTAACTTCTGGAGGCAGTCAAAATGAGTATTTGAATTCTTCCCTACCTTATTCCTGTGCTCAGATACAAACTGCTCCAACCTGCAGTAAAATGCTTGATTTTGAGAGTGAGCGAAACTAATGAAAACATTGTGGGGGTAAAACCTAAAGGGAAAGACCTAGCACCAAATTGCATTGGCCATCTGATCTAACTTCTGGAGGCAGTCAAAATGAGTATTTGAATTCTTCCCTACCTTATTCCTGTGCTCAGATACAAACTGCTCCAACCTGCAGTAAAATGCTTGATTTTGAGAGTGAGCGAAACTAATGAAAACATTGTGGGGTAAAACCTAAAGGGAAAGACCTAGCACCAAATTGCATTGGCCATCTGATCTAACTTCTGGAGGCAGTCAAAATGAGTATTTGAATTCTTCCCTACCTTATTCCTGTGCTCAGATACAAACTGCTCCAACCTGCAGTAAAATGCTTGATTTTGAGAGTGAGCGAAACTAATGAAAACATTGTGGGGGTAAAACCTAAAGGGAAAGACCTAGCACCAAATTGCATTGGCCATCTGATCTAACTTCTGGAGGCAGTCAAAATGAGTATTTGAATTCTTCCCTACCTTATTCCTGTGCTCAGATACAAACTGCTCCAACCTGCAGTAAAATGCTTGATTTTGAGAGTGAGCGAAACTAATGAAAACATTGTGGGGGTAAAACCTAAAGGGAAAGACCTAGCACCAAATTGCATTGGCCATCTGATCTAACTTCTGGAGGCAGTCAAAATGAGTATTTGAATTCTTCCCTACCTTATTCCTGTGCTCAGATACAAACTGCTCCAACCTGCAGTAAAATGCTTGATTTTGAGAGTGAGCGAAACTAATGAAAACATTGTGGGGTAAAACCTAAAGGGAAAGACCTAGCACCAAATTGCATTGGCCATCTGATCTAACTTCTGGAGGCAGTCAAAATGAGTATTTGAATTCTTCCCTACCTTATTCCTGTGCTCAGATACAAACTGCTCCAACCTGCAGTAAAATGCTTGATTTTGAGAGTGAGCGAAACTAATGAAAACATTGTGGGGGTAAAACCTAAAGGGAAAGACCTAGCACCAAATTGCATTGGCCATCTGATCTAACTTCTGGAGGCAGTCAAAATGAGTATTTGAATTCTTCCCTACCTTATTCCTGTGCTCAGATACAAACTGCTCCAACCTGCTGTAAAATGCTTGATTTTGAGAGTGAGCGAAACTAATGAAAACATTGTGGGGGTAAAACCTAAAGGGAAAGACCTAGCACCAAATTGCATTGGCCATCTGATCTAACTTCTGGAGGCAGTCAAAATGAGTATTTGAATTCTTCCCTACCTTATTCCTGTGCTCAGATACAAACTGCTCCAACCTGCAGTAAAATGCTTGATTTTGAGAGTGAGCGAAACTAATGAAAACATTGTGGGGGTAAAACCTAAAGGGAAAGACCTAGCACCAAATTGCATTGGCCATCTGATCTAACTTCTGGAGGCAGTCAAAATGAGTATTTGAATTCTTCCCTACCTTATTCCTGTGCTCAGATACAAACTGCTCCAACCTGCAGTAAAATGCTTGATTTTGAGAGTGAGCGAAACTAATGAAAACATTGTGGGGGTAAAACCTAAAGGGAAAGACCTAGCACCAAATTGCATTGGCCATCTGATCTAACTTCTGGAGGCAGTCAAAATGAGTGTTTGAATTCTTCCTACCTTATTCCTGTGCTCAGATACAAACTGCTCCAACCTGCAGTAAAATGCTTGATTTTGAGAGTGAGCGAAACTAATGAAAACATTGTGGGGGTAAAACCTAAAGGGAAAGACCTAGCACCAAATTGCATTGGCCATCTGATCTAACTTCTGGAGGCAGTCAAAATGAGTATTTGAATTCTTCCCTACCTTATTCCTGTGCTCAGATACAAACTGCTCCAACCTGCAGTAAAATGCTTGATTTTGAGAGTGAGCGAAACTAATGAAAACATTGTGGGGGTAAAACCTAAAGGGAAAGACCTAGCACCAAATTGCATTGGCCATCTGATCTAACTTCTGGAGGCAGTCAAAATGAGTATTTGAATTCTTCCCTACCTTATTCCTGTGCTCAGATACAAACTGCTCCAACCTGCAGTAAAATGCTTGATTTTGAGAGTGAGCGAAACTAATGAAAACATTGTGGGGGTAAAACCTAAAGGGAAAGACCTAGCACCAAATTGCATTGGCCATCTGATCTAACTTCTGGAGGCAGTCAAAATGAGTATTTGAATTCTTCCCTACCTTATTCCTGTGCTCAGATACAAACTGCTCCAACCTGCAGTAAAATGCTTGATTTTGAGAGTGAGCGAAACTAATGAAAACATTGTGGGGGTAAAACCTAAAGGGAAAGACCTAGCACCAAATTGCATTGGCCATCTGATCTAACTTCTGGAGGCAGTCAAAATGAGTATTTGAATTCTTCCCTACCTTATTCCTGTGCTCAGATACAAACTGCTCCAACCTGCAGTAAAATGCTTGATTTTGAGAGTGAGCGAAACTAATGAAAACATTGTGGGGTAAAACCTAAAGGGAAAGACCTAGCACCAAATTGCATTGGCCATCTGATCTAACTTCTGGAGGCAGTCAAAATGAGTATTTGAATTCTTCCCTACCTTATTCCTGTGCTCAGATACAAACTGCTCCAACCTGCAGTAAAATGCTTGATTTTGAGAGTGAGCGAAACTAATGAAAACATTGTGGGGGTAAAACCTAAAGGGAAAGACCTAGCACCAAATTGCATTGGCCATCTGATCTAACTTCTGGAGGCAGTCAAAATGAGTATTTGAATTCTTCCCTACCTTATTCCTGTGCTCAGATACAAACTGCTCCAACCTGCAGTAAAATGCTTGATTTTGAGAGTGAGCGAAACTAATGAAAACATTGTGGGGGTAAAACCTAAAGGGAAAGACCTAGCACCAAATTGCATTGGCCATCTGATCTAACTTCTGGAGGCAGTCAAAATGAGTATTTGAATTCTTCCCTACCTTATTCCTGTGCTCAGATACAAACTGCTCCAACCTGCAGTAAAATGCTTGATTTTGAGAGTGAGCGAAACTAATGAAAACATTGTGGGGGTAAAACCTAAAGGGAAAGACCTAGCACCAAATTGCATTGGCCATCTGATCTAACTTCTGGAGGCAGTCAAAATGAGTATTTGAATTCTTCCCTACCTTATTCCTGTGCTCAGATACAAACTGCTCCAACCTGCAGTAAAATGCTTGATTTTGAGAGTGAGCGAAACTAATGAAAACATTGTGGGGGTAAAACCTAAAGGGAAAGACCTAGCACCAAATTGCATTGGCCATCTGATCTAACTTCTGGAGGCAGTCAAAATGAGTATTTGAATTCTTCCCTACCTTATTCCTGTGCTCAGATACAAACTGCTCCAACCTGCAGTAAAATGCTTGATTTTGAGAGTGAGCGAAACTAATGAAAACATTGTGGGGGTAAAACCTAAAGGGAAAGACCTAGCACCAAATTGCATTGGCCATCTGATCTAACTTCTGGAGGCAGTCAAAATGAGTATTTGAATTCTTCCCTACCTTATTCCTGTGCTCAGATACAAACTGCTCCAACCTGCAGTAAAATGCTTGATTTTGAGAGTGAGCGAAACTAATGAAAACATTGTGGGGGTAAAACCTAAAGGGAAAGACCTAGCACCAAATTGCATTGGCCATCTGATCTAACTTCTGGAGGCAGTCAAAATGAGTATTTGAATTCTTCCCTACCTTATTCCTGTGCTCAGATACAAACTGCTCCAACCTGCAGTAAAATGCTTGATTTTGAGAGTGAGCGAAACTAATGAAAACATTGTGGGGGTAAAACCTAAAGGGAAAGACCTAGCACCAAATTGCATTGGCCATCTGATCTAACTTCTGGAGGCAGTCAAAATGAGTATTTGAATTCTTCCCTACCTTATTCCTGTGCTCAGATACAAACTGCTCCAACCTGCAGTAAAATGCTTGATTTTGAGAGTGAGCGAAACTAATGAAAACATTGTGGGGGTAAAACCTAAAGGGAAAGACCTAGCACCAAATTGCATTGGCCATCTGATCTAACTTCTGGAGGCAGTCAAAATGAGTATTTGAATTCTTCCCTACCTTATTCCTGTGCTCAGATACAAACTGCTCCAACCTGCAGTAAAATGCTTGATTTTGAGAGTGAGCGAAACTAATGAAAACATTGTGGGGGTAAAACCTAAAGGGAAAGACCTAGCACCAAATTGCATTGGCCATCTGATCTAACTTCTGGAGGCAGTCAAAATGAGTATTTGAATTCTTCCCTACCTTATTCCTGTGCTCAGATACAAACTGCTCCAACCTGCAGTAAAATGCTTGATTTTGAGAGTGAGCGAAACTAATGAAAACATTGTGGGGGTAAAACCTAAAGGGAAAGACCTAGCACCAAATTGCATTGGCCATCTGATCTAACTTCTGGAGGCAGTCAAAATGAGTATTTGAATTCTTCCCTACCTTATTCCTGTGCTCAGATACAAACTGCTCCAACCTGCAGTAAAATGCTTGATTTTGAGAGTGAGCGAAACTAATGAAAACATTGTGGGGTAAAACCTAAAGGGAAAGACCTAGCACCAAATTGCATTGGCCATCTGATCTAACTTCTGGAGGCAGTCAAAATGAGTATTTGAATTCTTCCCTACCTTATTCCTGTGCTCAGATACAAACTGCTCCAACCTGCAGTAAAATGCTTGATTTTGAGAGTGAGCGAAACTAATGAAAACATTGTGGGGGTAAAACCTAAAGGGAAAGACCTAGCACCAAATTGCATTGGCCATCTGATCTAACTTCTGGAGGCAGTCAAAATGAGTATTTGAATTCTTCCCTACCTTATTCCTGTGCTCAGATACAAACTGCTCCAACCTGCAGTAAAATGCTTGATTTTGAGAGTGAGCGAAACTAATGAAAACATTTGGGGGTAAAACCTAAAGGGAAAGACCTAGCACCAAATTGCATTGGCCATCTGATCTAACTTCTGGAGGCAGTCAAAATGAGTATTTGAATTCTTCCCTACCTTATTCCTGTGCTCAGATACAAACTGCTCCAACCTGCAGTAAAATGCTTGATTTTGAGAGTGAGCGAAACTAATGAAAACATTGTGGGGGTAAAACCTAAAGGGAAAGACCTAGCACCAAATTGCATTGGCCATCTGATCTAACTTCTGGAGGCAGTCAAAATGAGTATTTGAATTCTTCCCTACCTTATTCCTGTGCTCAGATACAAACTGCTCCAACCTGCAGTAAAATGCTTGATTTTGAGAGTGAGCGAAACTAATGAAAACATTGTGGGGGTAAAACCTAAAGGGAAAGACCTAGCACCAAATTGCATTGGCCATCTGATCTAACTTCTGGAGGCAGTCAAAATGAGTATTTGAATTCTTCCCTACCTTATTCCTGTGCTCAGATACAAACTGCTCCAACCTGCAGTAAAATGCTTGATTTTGAGAGTGAGCGAAACTAATGAAAACATTGTGGGGGTAAAACCTAAAGGGAAAGACCTAGCACCAAATTGCATTGGCCATCTGATCTAACTTCTGGAGGCAGTCAAAATGAGTATTTGAATTCTTCCCTACCTTATTCCTGTGCTCAGATACAAACTGCTCCAACCTGCAGTAAAATGCTTGATTTTGAGAGTGAGCGAAACTAATGAAAACATTGTGGGGGTAAAACCTAAAGGGAAAGACCTAGCACCAAATTGCATTGGCCATCTGATCTAACTTCTGGAGGCAGTCAAAATGAGTATTTGAATTCTTCCCTACCTTATTCCTGTGCTCAGATACAAACTGCTCCAACCTGCAGTAAAATGCTTGATTTTGAGAGTGAGCGAAACTAATGAAAACATTGTGGGGGTAAAACCTAAAGGGAAAGACCTAGCACCAAATTGCATTGGCCATCTGATCTAACTTCTGGAGGCAGTCAAAATGAGTATTTGAATTCTTCCCTACCTTATTCCTGTGCTCAGATACAAACTGCTCCAACCTGCAGTAAAATGCTTGATTTTGAGAGTGAGCGAAACTAATGAAAACATTGTGGGGGTAAAACCTAAAGGGAAAGACCTAGCACCAAATTGCATTGGCCATCTGATCTAACTTCTGGAGGCAGTCAAAATGAGTATTTGAATTCTTCCCTACCTTATTCCTGTGCTCAGATACAAACTGCTCCAACCTGCAGTAAAATGCTTGATTTTGAGAGTGAGCGAAACTAATGAAAACATTGTGGGGGTAAAACCTAAAGGGAAAGACCTAGCACCAAATTGCATTGGCCATCTGATCTAACTTCTGGAGGCAGTCAAAATGAGTATTTGAATTCTTCCCTACCTTATTCCTGTGCTCAGATACAAACTGCTCCAACCTGCAGTAAAATGCTTGATTTTGAGAGTGAGCGAAACTAATGAAAACATTGTGGGGGTAAAACCTAAAGGGAAAGACCTAGCACCAAATTGCATTGGCCATCTGATCTAACTTCTGGAGGCAGTCAAAATGAGTATTTGAATTCTTCCCTACCTTATTCCTGTGCTCAGATACAAACTGCTCCAACCTGCAGTAAAATGCTTGATTTTGAGAGTGAGCGAAACTAATGAAAACATTGTGGGGGTAAAACCTAAAGGGAAAGACCTAGCACCAAATTGCATTGGCCATCTGATCTAACTTCTGGAGGCAGTCAAAATGAGTATTTGAATTCTTCCCTACCTTATTCCTGTGCTCAGATACAAACTGCTCCAACCTGCAGTAAAATGCTTGATTTTGAGAGTGAGCGAAACTAATGAAAACATTGTGGGGGTAAAACCTAAAGGGAAAGACCTAGCACCAAATTGCATTGGCCATCTGATCTAACTTCTGGAGGCAGTCAAAATGAGTATTTGAATTCTTCCCTACCTTATTCCTGTGCTCAGATACAAACTGCTCCAACCTGCAGTAAAATGCTTGATTTTGAGAGTGAGCGAAACTAATGAAAACATTGTGGGGGTAAAACCTAAAGGGAAAGACCTAGCACCAAATTGCATTGGCCATCTGATCTAACTTCTGGAGGCAGTCAAAATGAGTATTTGAATTCTTCCCTACCTTATTCCTGTGCTCAGATACAAACTGCTCCAACCTGCAGTAAAATGCTTGATTTTGAGAGTGAGCGAAACTAATGAAAACATTGTGGGGGTAAAACCTAAAGGGAAAGACCTAGCACCAAATTGCATTGGCCATCTGATCTAACTTCTGGAGGCAGTCAAAATGAGTATTTGAATTCTTCCCTACCTTATTCCTGTGCTCAGATACAAACTGCTCCAACCTGCAGTAAAATGCTTGATTTTGAGAGTGAGCGAAACTAATGAAAACATTGTGGGGGTAAAACCTAAAGGGAAAGACCTAGCACCAAATTGCATTGGCCATCTGATCTAACTTCTGGAGGCAGTCAAAATGAGTATTTGAATTCTTCCCTACCTTATTCCTGTGCTCAGATACAAACTGCTCCAACCTGCAGTAAAATGCTTGATTTTGAGAGTGAGCGAAACTAATGAAAACATTGTGGGGGTAAAACCTAAAGGGAAAGACCTAGCACCAAATTGCATTGGCCATCTGATCTAACTTCTGGAGGCAGTCAAAATGAGTATTTGAATTCTTCCCTACCTTATTCCTGTGCTCAGATACAAACTGCTCCAACCTGCAGTAAAATGCTTGATTTTGAGAGTGAGCGAAACTAATGAAAACATTGTGGGGGTAAAACCTAAAGGGAAAGACCTAGCACCAAATTGCATTGGCCATCTGATCTAACTTCTGGAGGCAGTCAAAATGAGTATTTGAATTCTTCCCTACCTTATTCCTGTGCTCAGATACAAACTGCTCCAACCTGCAGTAAAATGCTTGATTTTGAGAGTGAGCGAAACTAATGAAAACATTGTGGGGGTAAAACCTAAAGGGAAAGACCTAGCACCAAATTGCATTGGCCATCTGATCTAACTTCTGGAGGCAGTCAAAATGAGTATTTGAATTCTTCCCTACCTTATTCCTGTGCTCAGATACAAACTGCTCCAACCTGCAGTAAAATGCTTGATTTTGAGAGTGAGCGAAACTAATGAAAACATTGTGGGGGTAAAACCTAAAGGGAAAGACCTAGCACCAAATTGCATTGGCCATCTGATCTAACTTCTGGAGGCAGTCAAAATGAGTATTTGAATTCTTCCCTACCTTATTCCTGTGCTCAGATACAAACTGCTCCAACCTGCAGTAAAATGCTTGATTTTGAGAGTGAGCGAAACTAATGAAAACATTGTGGGGGTAAAACCTAAAGGGAAAGACCTAGCACCAAATTGCATTGGCCATCTGATCTAACTTCTGGAGGCAGTCAAAATGAGTGTTTGAATTCTTCCCTACCTTATTCCTGTGCTCAGATACAAACTGCTCCAACCTGCAGTAAAATGCTTGATTTTGAGAGTGAGCGAAACTAATGAAAACATTGTGGGGGTAAAACCTAAAGGGAAAGACCTAGCACCAAATTGCATTGGCCATCTGATCTAACTTCTGGAGGCAGTCAAAATGAGGTTTGAATTCTTCCCTACCTTATTCCTGTGCTCAGATACAAACTGCTCCAACCTGCAGTAAAATGCTTGATTTTGAGAGTGAGCGAAACTAATGAAAACATTGTGGGGGTAAAACCTAAAGGGAAAGACCTAGCACCAAATTGCATTGGCCATCTGATCTAACTTCTGGAGGCAGTCAAAATGAGTATTTGAATTCTTCCCTACCTTATTCCTGTGCTCAGATACAAACTGCTCCAACCTGCAGTAAAATGCTTGATTTTGAGAGTGAGCGAAACTAATGAAAACATTGTGGGGGTAAAACCTAAAGGGAAAGACCTAGCACCAAATTGCATTGGCCATCTGATCTAACTTCTGGAGGCAGTCAAAATGAGTATTTGAATTCTTCCCTACCTTATTCCTGTGCTCAGATACAAACTGCTCCAACCTGCAGTAAAATGCTTGATTTTGAGAGTGAGCGAAACTAATGAAAACATTGTGGGGGTAAAACCTAAAGGGAAAGACCTAGCACCAAATTGCATTGGCCATCTGATCTAACTTCTGGAGGCAGTCAAAATGAGTATTTGAATTCTTCCCTACCTTATTCCTGTGCTCAGATACAAACTGCTCCAACCTGCAGTAAAATGCTTGATTTTGAGAGTGAGCGAAACTAATGAAAACATTGTGGGGGTAAAACCTAAAGGGAAAGACCTAGCACCAAATTGCATTGGCCATCTGATCTAACTTCTGGAGGCAGTCAAAATGAGTATTTGAATTCTTCCCTACCTTATTCCTGTGCTCAGATACAAACTGCTCCAACCTGCAGTAAAATGCTTGATTTTGAGAGTGAGCGAAACTAATGAAAACATTGTGGGGGTAAAACCTAAAGGGAAAGACCTAGCACCAAATTGCATTGGCCATCTGATCTAACTTCTGGAGGCAGTCAAAATGAGTATTTGAATTCTTCCCTACCTTATTCCTGTGCTCAGATACAAACTGCTCCAACCTGCAGTAAAATGCTTGATTTTGAGAGTGAGCGAAACTAATGAAAACATTGTGGGGGTAAAAACCTAAAGGGAAAGACCTAGCACCAAATTGCATTGGCCATCTGATCTAACTTCTGGAGGCAGTCAAAATGAGTATTTGAATTCTTCCCTACCTTATTCCTGTGCTCAGATACAAACTGCTCCAACCTGCAGTAAAATGCTTGATTTTGAGAGTGAGCGAAACTAATGAAAACATTGTGGGGGTAAAACCTAAAGGGAAAGACCTAGCACCAAATTGCATTGGCCATCTGATCTAACTTCTGGAGGCAGTCAAAATGAGTATTTGAATTCTTCCCTACCTTATTCCTGTGCTCAGATACAAACTGCTCCAACCTGCAGTAAAATGCTTGATTTTGAGAGTGAGCGAAACTAATGAAAACATTGTGGGGTAAAACCTAAAGGGAAAGACCTAGCACCAAATTGCATTGGCCATCTGATCTAACTTCTGGAGGCAGTCAAAATGAGTATTTGAATTCTTCCCTACCTTATTCCTGTGCTCAGATACAAACTGCTCCAACCTGCAGTAAAATGCTTGATTTTGAGAGTGAGCGAAACTAATGAAAACATTGTGGGGGTAAAACCTAAAGGGAAAGACCTAGCACCAAATTGCATTGGCCATCTGATCTAACTTCTGGAGGCAGTCAAAATGAGTATTTGAATTCTTCCCTACCTTATTCCTGTGCTCAGATACAAACTGCTCCAACCTGCAGTAAAATGCTTGATTTTGAGAGTGAGCGAAACTAATGAAAACATTGTGGGGGTAAAACCTAAAGGGAAAGACCTAGCACCAAATTGCATTGGCCATCTGATCTAACTTCTGGAGGCAGTCAAAATGAGTATTTGAATTCTTCCCTACCTTATTCCTGTGCTCAGATACAAACTGCTCCAACCTGCAGTAAAATGCTTGATTTTGAGAGTGAGCGAAACTAATGAAAACATTGTGGGGGTAAAACCTAAAGGGAAAGACCTAGCACCAAATTGCATTGGCCATCTGATCTAACTTCTGGAGGCAGTCAAAATGAGTATTTGAATTCTTCCCTACCTTATTCCTGTGCTCAGATACAAACTGCTCCAACCTGCAGTAAAATGCTTGATTTTGAGAGTGAGCGAAACTAATGAAAACATTGTGGGGGTAAAACCTAAAGGGAAAGACCTAGCACCAAATTGCATTGGCCATCTGATCTAACTTCTGGAGGCAGTCAAAATGAGTATTTGAATTCTTCCCTACCTTATTCCTGTGCTCAGATACAAACTGCTCCAACCTGCAGTAAAATGCTTGATTTTGAGAGTGAGCGAAACTAATGAAAACATTGTGGGGGTAAAACCTAAAGGGAAAGACCTAGCACCAAATTGCATTGGCCATCTGATCTAACTTCTGGAGGCAGTCAAAATGAGTATTTGAATTCTTCCCTACCTTATTCCTGTGCTCAGATACAAACTGCTCCAACCTGCAGTAAAATGCTTGATTTTGAGAGTGAGCGAAACTAATGAAAACATTGTGGGGGTAAAACCTAAAGGGAAAGACCTAGCACCAAATTGCATTGGCCATCTGATCTAACTTCTGGAGGCAGTCAAAATGAGTATTTGAATTCTTCCCTACCTTATTCCTGTGCTCAGATACAAACTGCTCCAACCTGCAGTAAAATGCTTGATTTTGAGAGTGAGCGAAACTAATGAAAACATTGTGGGGGTAAAACCTAAAGGGAAAGACCTAGCACCAAATTGCATTGGCCATCTGATCTAACTTCTGGAGGCAGTCAAAATGAGTATTTGAATTCTTCCCTACCTTATTCCTGTGCTCAGATACAAACTGCTCCAACCTGCAGTAAAATGCTTGATTTTGAGAGTGAGCGAAACTAATGAAAACATTGTGGGGGTAAAACCTAAAGGGAAAGACCTAGCACCAAATTGCATTGGCCATCTGATCTAACTTCTGGAGGCAGTCAAAATGAGTATTTGAATTCTTCCCTACCTTATTCCTGTGCTCAGATACAAACTGCTCCAACCTGCAGTAAAATGCTTGATTTTGAGAGTGAGCGAAACTAATGAAAACATTGTGGGGGTAAAACCTAAAGGGAAAGACCTAGCACCAAATTGCATTGGCCATCTGATCTAACTTCTGGAGGCAGTCAAAATGAGTATTTGAATTCTTCCCTACCTTATTCCTGTGCTCAGATACAAGGTGCTCCAACCTGCAGTAAAATGCTTGATTTTGAGAGTGAGCGAAACTAATGAAAACATTGTGGGGGTAAAACCTAAAGGGAAAGACCTAGCACCAAATTGCATTGGCCATCTGATCTAACTTCTGGAGGCAGTCAAAATGAGTGTTTGAATTCTTCCCTACCTTATTCCTGTGCTCAGATACAAACTGCTCCAACCTGCAGTAAAATGCTTGATTTTGAGAGTGAGCGAAACTAATGAAAACATTGTGGGGGTAAAACCTAAAGGGAAAGACCTAGCACCAAATTGCATTGGCCATCTGATCTAACTTCTGGAGGCAGTCAAAATGAGTATTTGAATTCTTCCCTACCTTATTCCTGTGCTCAGATACAAACTGCTCCAACCTGCAGTAAAATGCTTGATTTTGAGAGTGAGCGAAACTAATGAAAACATTGTGGGGGTAAAACCTAAAGGGAAAGACCTAGCACCAAATTGCATTGGCCATCTGATCTAACTTCTGGAGGCAGTCAAAATGAGTATTTGAATTCTTCCCTACCTTATTCCTGTGCTCAGATACAAACTGCTCCAACCTGCAGTAAAATGCTTGATTTTGAGAGTGAGCGAAACTAATGAAAACATTGTGGGGGTAAAACCTAAAGGGAAAGACCTAGCACCAAATTGCATTGGCCATCTGATCTAACTTCTGGAGGCAGTCAAAATGAGTATTTGAATTCTTCCCTACCTTATTCCTGTGCTCAGATACAAACTGCTCCAACCTGCTGTAAATGCTTGATTTTGAGAGTGAGCGAAACTAATGAAAACATTGTGGGGGTAAAACCTAAAGGGAAAGACCTAGCACCAAAATTGCATTGGCCATCTGATCTAACTTCTGGAGGCAGTCAAAATGAGTATTTGAATTCTTCCCTACCTTATTCCTGTGCTCAGATACAAACTGCTCCAACCTGCAGTAAAATGCTTGATTTTGAGAGTGAGCGAAACTAATGAAAACATTGTGGGGGTAAAACCTAAAGGGAAAGACCTAGCACCAAATTGCATTGGCCATCTGATCTAACTTCTGGAGGCAGTCAAAATGAGTGTTTGAATTCTTCCCTACCTTATTCCTGTGCTCAGATACAAACTGCTCCAACCTGCAGTAAAATGCTTGATTTTGAGAGTGAGCGAAACTAATGAAAACATTGTGGGGGTAAAACCTAAAGGGAAAGACCTAGCACCAAATTGCATTGGCCATCTGATCTAACTTCTGGAGGCAGTCAAAATGAGTATTTGAATTCTTCCCTACCTTATTCCTGTGCTCAGATACAAACTGCTCCAACCTGCAGTAAAATGCTTGATTTTGAGAGTGAGCGAAACTAATGAAAACATTGTGGGGGTAAAACCTAAAGGGAAAGACCTAGCACCAAATTGCATTGGCCATCTGATCTAACTTCTGGAGGCAGTCAAAATGAGTATTTGAATTCTTCCCTACCTTATTCCTGTGCTCAGATACAAACTGCTCCAACCTGCAGTAAAATGCTTGATTTTGAGAGTGAGCGAAACTAATGAAAACATTGTGGGGGTAAAACCTAAAGGGAAAGACCTAGCACCAAATTGCATTGGCCATCTGATCTAACTTCTGGAGGCAGTCAAAATGAGTATTTGAATTCTTCCCTACCTTATTCCTGTGCTCAGATACAAACTGCTCCAACCTGCAGTAAAATGCTTGATTTTGAGAGTGAGCGAAACTAATGAAAACATTGTGGGGGTAAAACCTAAAGGGAAAGACCTAGCACCAAATTGCATTGGCCATCTGATCTAACTTCTGGAGGCAGTCAAAATGAGTATTTGAATTCTTCCCTACCTTATTCCTGTGCTCAGATACAAACTGCTCCAACCTGCAGTAAAATGCTTGATTTTGAGAGTGAGCGAAACTAATGAAAACATTGTGGGGGTAAAACCTAAAGGGAAAGACCTAGCACCAAATTGCATTGGCCATCTGATCTAACTTCTGGAGGCAGTCAAAATGAGTATTTGAATTCTTCCCTACCTTATTCCTGTGCTCAGATACAAACTGCTCCAACCTGCAGTAAAATGCTTGATTTTGAGAGTGAGCGAAACTAATGAAAACATTGTGGGGGTAAAACCTAAAGGGAAAGACCTAGCACCAAATTGCATTGGCCATCTGATCTAACTTCTGGAGGCAGTCAAAATGAGTATTTGAATTCTTCCCTACCTTATTCCTGTGCTCAGATACAAACTGCTCCAACCTGCAGTAAAATGCTTGATTTTGAGAGTGAGCGAAACTAATGAAAACATTGTGGGGGTAAAACCTAAAGGGAAAGACCTAGCACCAAATTGCATTGGCCATCTGATCTAACTTCTGGAGGCAGTCAAAATGAGTATTTGAATTCTTCCCTACCTTATTCCTGTGCTCAGATACAAACTGCTCCAACCTGCAGTAAAATGCTTGATTTTGAGAGTGAGCGAAACTAATGAAAACATTGTGGGGGTAAAACCTAAAGGGAAAGACCTAGCACCAAATTGCATTGGCCATCTGATCTAACTTCTGGAGGCAGTCAAAATGAGTATTTGAATTCTTCCCTACCTTATTCCTGTGCTCAGATACAAACTGCTCCAACCTGCAGTAAAATGCTTGATTTTGAGAGTGAGCGAAACTAATGAAAACATTGTGGGGGTAAAACCTAAAGGGAAAGACCTAGCACCAAATTGCATTGGCCATCTGATCTAACTTCTGGAGGCAGTCAAAATGAGTATTTGAATTCTTCCCTACCTTATTCCTGTGCTCAGATACAAACTGCTCCAACCTGCTGTAAAATGCTTGATTTTGAGAGTGAGCGAAACTAATGAAAACATTGTGGGGGTAAAACCTAAAGGGAAAGACCTAGCACCAAATTGCATTGGCCATCTGATCTAACTTCTGGAGGCAGTCAAAATGAGTATTTGAATTCTTCCCTACCTTATTCCTGTGCTCAGATACAAACTGCTCCAACCTGCAGTAAAATGCTTGATTTTGAGAGTGAGCGAAACTAATGAAAACATTGTGGGGTAAAACCTAAAGGGAAAGACCTAGCACCAAATTGCATTGGCCATCTGATCTAACTTCTGGAGGCAGTCAAAATGAGTGTTTGAATTCTTCCCTACCTTATTCCTGTGCTCAGATACAAACTGCTCCAACCTGCAGTAAAATGCTTGATTTTGAGAGTGAGCGAAACTAATGAAAACATTGTGGGGGTAAAACCTAAAGGGAAAGACCTAGCACCAAATTGCATTGGCCATCTGATCTAACTTCTGGAGGCAGTCAAAATGAGTATTTGAATTCTTCCCTACCTTATTCCTGTGCTCAGATACAAACTGCTCCAACCTGCAGTAAAATGCTTGATTTTGAGAGTGAGCGAAACTAATGAAAACATTGTGGGGGTAAAACCTAAAGGGAAAGACCTAGCACCAAATTGCATTGGCCATCTGATCTAACTTCTGGAGGCAGTCAAAATGAGTATTTGAATTCTTCCCTACCTTATTCCTGTGCTCAGATACAAACTGCTCCAACCTGCAGTAAAATGCTTGATTTTGAGAGTGAGCGAAACTAATGAAAACATTGTGGGGGTAAAACCTAAAGGGAAAGACCTAGCACCAAATTGCATTGGCCATCTGATCTAACTTCTGGAGGCAGTCAAAATGAGTATTTGAATTCTTCCCTACCTTATTCCTGTGCTCAGATACAAACTGCTCCAACCTGCAGTAAAATGCTTGATTTTGAGAGTGAGCGAAACTAATGAAAACATTGTGGGGGTAAAACCTAAAGGGAAAGACCTAGCACCAAATTGCATTGGCCATCTGATCTAACTTCTGGAGGCAGTCAAAATGAGTATTTGAATTCTTCCCTACCTTATTCCTGTGCTCAGATACAAACTGCTCCAACCTGCAGTAAAATGCTTGATTTTGAGAGTGAGCGAAACTAATGAAAACATTGTGGGGGTAAAACCTAAAGGGAAAGACCTAGCACCAAATTGCATTGGCCATCTGATCTAACTTCTGGAGGCAGTCAAAATGAGTATTTGAATTCTTCCCTACCTTATTCCTGTGCTCAGATACAAACTGCTCCAACCTGCAGTAAAATGCTTGATTTTGAGAGTGAGCGAAACTAATGAAAACATTGTGGGGGTAAAACCTAAAGGGAAAGACCTAGCACCAAATTGCATTGGCCATCTGATCTAACTTCTGGAGGCAGTCAAAATGAGTATTTGAATTCTTCCCTACCTTATTCCTGTGCTCAGATACAAACTGCTCCAACCTGCAGTAAAATGCTTGATTTTGAGAGTGAGCGAAACTAATGAAAACATTGTGGGGGTAAAACCTAAAGGGAAAGACCTAGCACCAAATTGCATTGGCCATCTGATCTAACTTCTGGAGGCAGTCAAAATGAGTATTTGAATTCTTCCCTACCTTATTCCTGTGCTCAGATACAAACTGCTCCAACCTGCAGTAAAATGCTTGATTTTGAGAGTGAGCGAAACTAATGAAAACATTGTGGGGGTAAAACCTAAAGGGAAAGACCTAGCACCAAATTGCATTGGCCATCTGATCTAACTTCTGGAGGCAGTCAAAATGAGTATTTGAATTCTTCCCTACCTTATTCCTGTGCTCAGATACAAACTGCTCCAACCTGCAGTAAAATGCTTGATTTTGAGAGTGAGCGAAACTAATGAAAACATTGTGGGGGTAAAACCTAAAGGGAAAGACCTAGCACCAAATTGCATTGGCCATCTGATCTAACTTCTGGAGGCAGTCAAAATGAGTGTTTGAATTCTTCCCTACCTTATTCCTGTGCTCAGATACAAACTGCTCCAACCTGCAGTAAAATGCTTGATTTTGAGAGTGAGCGAAACTAATGAAAACATTGTGGGGGTAAAACCTAAAGGGAAAGACCTAGCACCAAATTGCATTGGCCATCTGATCTAACTTCTGGAGGCAGTCAAAATGAGTATTTGAATTCTTCCCTACCTTATTCCTGTGCTCAGATACAAACTGCTCCAACCTGCAGTAAAATGCTTGATTTTGAGAGTGAGCGAAACTAATGAAAACATTGTGGGGGTAAAACCTAAAGGGAAAGACCTAGCACCAAATTGCATTGGCCATCTGATCTAACTTCTGGAGGCAGTCAAAATGAGTATTTGAATTCTTCCCTACCTTATTCCTGTGCTCAGATACAAACTGCTCCAACCTGCAGTAAAATGCTTGATTTTGAGAGTGAGCGAAACTAATGAAAACATTGTGGGGGTAAAACCTAAAGGGAAAGACCTAGCACCAAATTGCATTGGCCATCTGATCTAACTTCTGGAGGCAGTCAAAATGAGTATTTGAATTCTTCCCTACCTTATTCCTGTGCTCAGATACAAACTGCTCCAACCTGCAGTAAAATGCTTGATTTTGAGAGTGAGCGAAACTAATGAAAACATTGTGGGGGTAAAACCTAAAGGGAAAGACCTAGCACCAAATTGCATTGGCCATCTGATCTAACTTCTGGAGGCAGTCAAAATGAGTATTTGAATTCTTCCCTACCTTATTCCTGTGCTCAGATACAGGGTGCTCCAACCTGCAGTAAAATGCTTGATTTTGAGAGTGAGCGAAACTAATGAAAACATTGTGGGGGTAAAACCTAAAGGGAAAGACCTAGCACCAAATTGCATTGGCCATCTGATCTAACTTCTGGAGGCAGTCAAAATGAGTGTTTGAATTCTTCCCTACCTTATTCCTGTGCTCAGATACAAACTGCTCCAACCTGCAGTAAAATGCTTGATTTTGAGAGTGAGCGAAACTAATGAAAACATTGTGGGGGTAAAACCTAAAGGGAAAGACCTAGCACCAAATTGCATTGGCCATCTGATCTAACTTCTGGAGGCAGTCAAAATGAGTATTTGAATTCTTCCCTACCTTATTCCTGTGCTCAGATACAAACTGCTCCAACCTGCAGTAAAATGCTTGATTTTGAGAGTGAGCGAAACTAATGAAAACATTGTGGGGGTAAAACCTAAAGGGAAAGACCTAGCACCAAATTGCATTGGCCATCTGATCTAACTTCTGGAGGCAGTCAAAATGAGTATTTGAATTCTTCCCTACCTTATTCCTGTGCTCAGATACAAACTGCTCCAACCTGCAGTAAAATGCTTGATTTTGAGAGTGAGCGAAACTAATGAAAACATTGTGGGGGTAAAACCTAAAGGGAAAGACCTAGCACCAAATTGCATTGGCCATCTGATCTAACTTCTGGAGGCAGTCAAAATGAGTATTTGAATTCTTCCCTACCTTATTCCTGTGCTCAGATACAAACTGCTCCAACCTGCAGTAAAATGCTTGATTTTGAGAGTGAGCGAAACTAATGAAAACATTGTGGGGGTAAAACCTAAAGGGAAAGACCTAGCACCAAATTGCATTGGCCATCTGATCTAACTTCTGGAGGCAGTCA
Source organism: Melanerpes aurifrons (assembly GCA_011125475.1). Classification (NCBI taxonomy): domain Eukaryota; kingdom Metazoa; phylum Chordata; class Aves; order Piciformes; family Picidae; genus Melanerpes; species Melanerpes aurifrons. Next base: position 76,420 of record WWNC01000278.1, read on the forward strand.
AAATGAGTGTTTGAATTCTTCCCTACCTTATTCCTGTGCTCAGATACAAACTGCTCCAACCTGCAGTAAAATGCTTGATTTTGAGAGTGAGCGAAACTAATGAAAACATTGTGGGGGTAAAACCTAAAGGGAAAGACCTAGCACCAAATTGCATTGGCCATCTGATCTAACTTCTGGAGGCAGTCAAAATGAGTATTTGAATTCTTCCCTACCTTATTCCTGTGCTCAGATACAAACTGCTCCAACCTGCAGTAAAATGCTTGATTTTGAGAGTGAGCGAAACTAATGAAAACATTGTGGGGTAAAACCTAAAGGGAAAGACCTAGCACCAAATTGCATTGGCCATCTGATCTAACTTCTGGAGGCAGTCAAAATGAGTATTTGAATTCTTCCCTACCTTATTCCTGTGCTCAGATACAAACTGCTCCAACCTGCAGTAAAATGCTTGATTTTGAGAGTGAGCGAAACTAATGAAAACATTGTGGGGTAAAACCTAAAGGGAAAGACCTAGCACCAAATTGCATTGGCCATCTGATCTAACTTCTGGAGGCAGTCAAAATGAGTATTTGAATTCTTCCCTACCTTATTCCTGTGCTCAGATACAAACTGCTCCAACCTGCAGTAAAATGCTTGATTTTGAGAGTGAGCGAAACTAATGAAAACATTGTGGGGGTAAAACCTAAAGGGAAAGACCTAGCACCAAATTGCATTGGCCATCTGATCTAACTTCTGGAGGCAGTCAAAATGAGTATTTGAATTCTTCCCTACCTTATTCCTGTGCTCAGATACAAACTGCTCCAACCTGCAGTAAAATGCTTGATTTTGAGAGTGAGCGAAACTAATGAAAACATTGTGGGGGTAAAACCTAAAGGGAAAGACCTAGCACCAAATTGCATTGGCCATCTGATCTAACTTCTGAGGCAGTCAAAATGAGTATTTGAATTCTTCCCTACCTTATTCCTGTGCTCAGATACAAACTGCTCCAACCTGCAGTAAAATGCTTGATTTTGAGAGTGAGCGAAACTAATGAAAACATTGTGGGGGTAAAACCTAAAGGGAAAGACCTAGCACCAAATTGCATTGGCCATCTGATCTAACTTCTGGAGGCAGTCAAAATGAGTATTTGAATTCTTCCCTACCTTATTCCTGTGCTCAGATACAAACTGCTCCAACCTGCAGTAAAATGCTTGATTTTGAGAGTGAGCGAAACTAATGAAAACATTGTGGGGGTAAAACCTAAAGGGAAAGACCTAGCACCAAATTGCATTGGCCATCTGATCTAACTTCTGGAGGCAGTCAAAATGAGTATTTGAATTCTTCCCTACCTTATTCCTGTGCTCAGATACAAACTGCTCCAACCTGCAGTAAAATGCTTGATTTTGAGAGTGAGCGAAACTAATGAAAACATTGTGGGGGTAAAACCTAAAGGGAAAGACCTAGCACCAAATTGCATTGGCCATCTGATCTAACTTCTGGAGGCAGTCAAAATGAGTGTTTGAATTCTTCCCTACCTTATTCCTGTGCTCAGATACAAACTGCTCCAACCTGCAGTAAAATGCTTGATTTTGAGAGTGAGCGAAACTAATGAAAACATTGTGGGGGTAAAACCTAAAGGGAAAGACCTAGCACCAAATTGCATTGGCCATCTGATCTAACTTCTGGAGGCAGTCAAAATGAGTATTTGAATTCTTCCCTACCTTATTCCTGTGCTCAGATACAAACTGCTCCAACCTGCAGTAAAATGCTTGATTTTGAGAGTGAGCGAAACTAATGAAAACATTGTGGGGGTAAAACCTAAAGGGAAAGACCTAGCACCAAATTGCATTGGCCATCTGATCTAACTTCTGGAGGCAGTCAAAATGAGTATTTGAATTCTTCCCTACCTTATTCCTGTGCTCAGATACAAACTGCTCCAACCTGCAGCTAAAATGCTTGATTTTGAGAGTGAGCGAAACTAATGAAAACATTGTGGGGGTAAAACCTAAAGGGAAAGACCTAGCACCAAATTGCATTGGCCATCTGATCTAACTTCTGGAGGCAGTCAAAATGAGTATTTGAATTCTTCCCTACCTTATTCCTGTGCTCAGATACAAACTGCTCCAACCTGCAGTAAAATGCTTGATTTTGAGAGTGAGCGAAACTAATGAAAACATTGTGGGGGTAAAACCTAAAGGGAAAGACCTAGCACCAAATTGCATTGGCCATCTGATCTAACTTCTGGAGGCAGTCAAAATGAGTATTTGAATTCTTCCCTACCTTATTCCTGTGCTCAGATACAAACTGCTCCAACCTGCAGTAAAATGCTTGATTTTGAGAGTGAGCGAAACTAATGAAAACATTGTGGGGGTAAAACCTAAAGGGAAAGACCTAGCACCAAATTGCATTGGCCATCTGATCTAACTTCTGGAGGCAGTCAAAATGAGTATTTGAATTCTTCCCTACCTTATTCCTGTGCTCAGATACAAACTGCTCCAACCTGCAGTAAAATGCTTGATTTTGAGAGTGAGCGAAACTAATGAAAACATTGTGGGGGTAAAACCTAAAGGGAAAGACCTAGCACCAAATTGCATTGGCCATCTGATCTAACTTCTGGAGGCAGTCAAAATGAGTATTTGAATTCTTCCCTACCTTATTCCTGTGCTCAGATACAAACTGCTCCAACCTGCAGTAAAATGCTTGATTTTGAGAGTGAGCGAAACTAATGAAAACATTGTGGGGGTAAAACCTAAAGGGAAAGACCTAGCACCAAATTGCATTGGCCATCTGATCTAACTTCTGGAGGCAGTCAAAATGAGTGTTTGAATTCTTCCCTACCTTATTCCTGTGCTCAGATACAAACTGCTCCAACCTGCAGTAAAATGCTTGATTTTGAGAGTGAGCGAAACTAATGAAAACATTGTGGGGGTAAAACCTAAAGGGAAAGACCTAGCACCAAATTGCATTGGCCATCTGATCTAACTTCTGGAGGCAGTCAAAATGAGTATTTGAATTCTTCCCTACCTTATTCCTGTGCTCAGATACAAACTGCTCCAACCTGCAGTAAAATGCTTGATTTGGAGAGTGAGCGAAACTAATGAAAACATTGTGGGGGTAAAACCTAAAGGGAAAGACCTAGCACCAAATTGCATTGGCCATCTGATCTAACTTCTGGAGGCAGTCAAAATGAGTATTTGAATTCTTCCCTACCTTATTCCTGTGCTCAGATACAAACTGCTCCAACCTGCAGTAAAATGCTTGATTTTGAGAGTGAGCGAAACTAATGAAAACATTGTGGGGGTAAAACCTAAAGGGAAAGACCTAGCACCAAATTGCATTGGCCATCTGATCTAACTTCTGGAGGCAGTCAAAATGAGTATTTGAATTCTTCCCTACCTTATTCCTGTGCTCAGATACAAACTGCTCCAACCTGCAGTAAAATGCTTGATTTGAGAGTGAGCGAAACTAATGAAAACATTGTGGGGGTAAAACCTAAAGGGAAAGACCTAGCACCAAATTGCATTGGCCATCTGATCTAACTTCTGGAGGCAGTCAAAATGAGTATTTGAATTCTTCCCTACCTTATTCCTGTGCTCAGATACAAACTGCTCCAACCTGCAGTAAAATGCTTGATTTTGAGAGTGAGCGAAACTAATGAAAACATTGTGGGGGTAAAACCTAAAGGGAAAGACCTAGCACCAAATTGCATTGGCCATCTGATCTAACTTCTGGAGGCAGTCAAAATGAGTATTTGAATTCTTCCCTACCTTATTCCTGTGCTCAGATACAAACTGCTCCAACCTGCAGTAAAATGCTTGATTTTGAGAGTGAGCGAAACTAATGAAAACATTGTGGGGGTAAAACCTAAAGGGAAAGACCTAGCACCAAATTGCATTGGCCATCTGATCTAACTTCTGGAGGCAGTCAAAATGAGTATTTGAATTCTTCCCTACCTTATTCCTGTGCTCAGATACAAACTGCTCCAACCTGCAGTAAAATGCTTGATTTTGAGAGTGAGCGAAACTAATGAAAACATTGTGGGGGTAAAACCTAAAGGGAAAGACCTAGCACCAAATTGCATTGGCCATCTGATCTAACTTCTGGAGGCAGTCAAAATGAGTATTTGAATTCTTCCCTACCTTATTCCTGTGCTCAGATACAAACTGCTCCAACCTGCAGTAAAATGCTTGATTTTGAGAGTGAGCGAAACTAATGAAAACATTGTGGGGGTAAAACCTAAAGGGAAAGACCTAGCACCAAATTGCATTGGCCATCTGATCTAACTTCTGGAGGCAGTCAAAATGAGTGTTTGAATTCTTCCCTACCTTATTCCTGTGCTCAGATACAAACTGCTCCAACCTGCAGTAAAATGCTTGATTTTGAGAGTGAGCGAAACTAATGAAAACATTGTGGGGGTAAAACCTAAAGGGAAAGACCTAGCACCAAATTGCATTGGCCATCTGATCTAACTTCTGGAGGCAGTCAAAATGAGTATTTGAATTCTTCCCTACCTTATTCCTGTGCTCAGATACAAACTGCTCCAACCTGCAGTAAAATGCTTGATTTTGAGAGTGAGCGAAACTAATGAAAACATTGTGGGGGTAAAACCTAAAGGGAAAGACCTAGCACCAAATTGCATTGGCCATCTGATCTAACTTCTGGAGGCAGTCAAAATGAGTATTTGAATTCTTCCCTACCTTATTCCTGTGCTCAGATACAAACTGCTCCAACCTGCAGTAAAATGCTTGATTTTGAGAGTGAGCGAAACTAATGAAAACATTGTGGGGGTAAAACCTAAAGGGAAAGACCTAGCACCAAATTGCATTGGCCATCTGATCTAACTTCTGGAGGCAGTCAAAATGAGTATTTGAATTCTTCCCTACCTTATTCCTGTGCTCAGATACAAACTGCTCCAACCTGCAGTAAAATGCTTGATTTTGAGAGTGAGCGAAACTAATGAAAACATTGTGGGGGTAAAACCTAAAGGGAAAGACCTAGCACCAAATTGCATTGGCCATCTGATCTAACTTCTGGAGGCAGTCAAAATGAGTATTTGAATTCTTCCCTACCTTATTCCTGTGCTCAGATACAAACTGCTCCAACCTGCTGTAAAATGCTTGATTTTGAGAGTGAGCGAAACTAATGAAAACATTGTGGGGGTAAAACCTAAAGGGAAAGACCTAGCACCAAATTGCATTGGCCATCTGATCTAACTTCTGGAGGCAGTCAAAATGAGTATTTGAATTCTTCCCTACCTTATTCCTGTGCTCAGATACAAACTGCTCCAACCTGCAGTAAAATGCTTGATTTTGAGAGTGAGCGAAACTAATGAAAACATTGTGGGGGTAAAACAAAACCTAGGGAAGGCCTGGCACCAAATTGCATTGGCCATCTGATCTAACTTCTGGAGGCAGTCAAAATGGTATTTGAATTCTTCCCTACCTTATTCCTGTGCTCAGATACAAATGGTCCTTGAATTCTTCCCTACCTCATTCCTCTGCTCAGATACAAACTGCTCCAGCCTGCTGTAAAATGCTTGATTTTCGACGTGAAGCGGAAACTAATGAAAACATTGTGGAGTAAAACCTAAAAGGGAAAGACCTAGCACCAAATTGCATTGGCCATCTGATCTAACTTCTGGAGGCAGTCAAAAATGGTATTTGAATTCTTCCCTACCTTATTCCTGTGCTCAGATACAAACTGCTCAACCTGCAGTAAACTGCTTGATTTGAGAGTGGCGAAACTAATGAAAACATTGTGGGGGTAAAACCTAAAGGGGAAAGACCCTAGCACCAAATTGCATTGGCCATCTGATCTAACTTCTGGAGGCAGTCAAAATGAGTGTTTGAATTCTTCCCTACCTTATTCCTGTGCTCAGATACAAGGTGCTCAACCTGCAGTAAATGCTTGATTTTAAGTGAAACTAATGAAAACATTGTGGGGGTAAAACCTAAAGGAAAGACCTAGCACCAAATTGCATTGGCCATCTGATCTAACTTCTGGAGGCAGTCAAAATGAGTGTTTGAATTCTTCCCTACCTTATTCCTGTGCTCAGATACAAACTGCTCCAACCTGCAGTAAAATGCTTGATTCGAGTAGCGAAACTAATGAAAATATTGTGGGGTAAAACCTAAAGGGAAAGACCTAGCACCAAATTGCATTGGCCATCTGATCTAACTTCTGGAGGCAGTCAAAATGAGTGTTTGAATTCTTCCCTACCTTATTCCTGTGCTCAGATACAAACTGCTCCAACCGGCTGTAAACTGCTTGATTTTGAGAGTGAGCGAAACTAATGAAAACATTGTGGGGGTAAAACCTAAAGGGAAAGACCTAGCACCAAATTGCATTGGCCATCTGACCTAACTTCTGGAGGCAGTCAAAATGAGTGTTTGAATTCTTCCCTACCTTATTCCTGTGCTCAGATACAACCTGCTCCAACCTGCAGTAAAATGCTTGATTTTGAGAGTGAGCGAAACTAATGAAAACATTGTGGGGGTAAAACCTAAAGGGAAAGACCTAGCACCAAATTGCATTGGCCATCTGATCTAACTTCTGGAGGCAGTCAAAATGATCCTTAAATTCTTCCTACCTTATTCCTCTGCTCAGATACAAACTGCTCCAACCTGCAGTAAAATGCTAGATTTGGCGTGGCGAAACTAATGAAAACATTGTGGGGGTAAAACCCTAAAGGAAAGACCTAGCACCAAATTGCATTGGCCATCTGATCTAACTTCTGGAGGCAGTCAAAATGGTATTAAGAATTCTTCCTACCTCATTCCTCTGCTCAGATGCAAACTGCTCCAACCTGCTGTAAACTGCTAGATTTTGGCGTGGCGAAACTAATGAAAACATTGTAGAGGTAAAACCTAAAGGAAAAGACCTAGCACCAAATTGCATTGGCCATCTGATCTAACTTCTGGAGGCAGTCAAGAGTAAGGTATTTGAATTCTTCCCTACCTTATTCCTGTGCTCAGATACAAACTGCTCCAACCTGCAGTAAAATGCTTGATTCGAGTAGAGCGAAACTAATGAAAACATTGGGTAAAACCTAAAGGGAAAGACCTAGCACCAAATTGCATTGGCCATCTGATCTAACTTCTGGAGGCAGTCAAAATGAGTGTTTGAATTATTCCTACCTTATTCCTGTGCTCAGATACAAACTGCTCCAACCTGCAGTAAAATGCTTGATTTCGAGAGTGAGCGAAACTAATGAAAACATTGTGGGGTAAAACCTAAAGGGAAAGACCTAGCACCAAGTTGCATTGCCATCTGATCTAACTTCTGGAGGCAGTCAAAATGGTCCTTAGAATTCTTCCCTACCTTATTCCTCTGCTCAGATACAGGGTGCTCCAACCTGCTGTAAAATGCTTGATTTTGGAGAGTGAGCGAAACTAATGAAAACATTGTGGGGGTAAAACCTAAAGGGAAAGGCCTAGCACCAAATTGCATTGGCCATCTGATCTAACTTCTGGAGGCAGTCAAAATGGTGTTTGAATTCTTCCTACCTTATTCTGTGCTCAGATACAAACTGCTCCAACCTGCAGTAAAATGCTTGATTTCGAGAGTGAGCGAAACTAATGAAAACATTGTGGGGGTAAAACCTAAAGGAAAGACCTAGCACCAAATTGCATTGGCCATCTGATCTAACTTCTGGAGGCAGTCAAAATGAGTATTTGAATTCTTCCCTACCTTATTCCTGTGCTCAGATACAAACTGCTCCAACCTGCAGTAAAATGCTTGATTTTGAGAGTGAGCGAAACTAATGAAAACATTGTGGGGGTAAAACCTAAAGGGAAAGACCTAGCACCAAATTGCATTGGCCATCTGATCTAACTTCTGGAGGCAGTCAAATGATCCTTAGAATTCTTCCCTACCTTATTCCTGTGCTCAGATACAAACTGCCCAACCTGCAGTAAAATGCTTGATTTCGTGAGTGAGCCGAAACTAATGAAAATATTGTGGGGGTAAAACCTAAAGGAAAGGCTAGCACCATTGCATTGGCCATCTGATCTAACCTCTGGAGGCAGTCAAAATGAGTGTTTGAATTCTTCCCTACCTTATTCCTGTGCTCAGATACAAACTGCTCCAACCTGCAGTAAAATGCTTGATTTGAGAGTGAGCGAAACTAATGAAAACATTGTGGGGTAAAACCTAAAGGGAAAGACCTAGCACCAAATTGCATTGGCCATCTGATCTAACTTCTGGAGGCAGTCAAAATGGTCCTTAGAATTCTTCCCTACCTCATTCCTCTGCTCAGATACAAACTGCTCCAACCTGCTAGTAAACTGCTAGATTTTGAGAGTGAGCGAAACCAATGAAAACATTGTGGGGGTAAAACCTAAAGGGAAAGACCTAGCACCAAATTGCATTGGCCATCTGATCTAACTTCTGGACACAGTCAAAATGAGTATTTGAATTCTTCCCTACCTTATTCCTGTGCTCAGATACAAACTGCTCCAACCTGCAGTAAAATGCTTGATTTCGAGAGTGAGCGAAACTAATGAAAACATTGTGGGGTAAAACCTAAAGGGAAAGACCTAGCACCAAATTGCATTGGCCATCTGATCTAACTTCTGGAGGCAGTCAAAATGAGTATTTGAATTCTTCCTACCTTATTCCTGTGCTCAGATACAAACTGCTCCAACCTGCAGTAAAATGATTTTGAGAAACTAATGAAAATAGTAAAAACCTAAAGGGAAAGACCTAGCACCAAATTGCATTGGCCATCTGATCTAACTTCTGGAGGCAGTCAAAATGATCCTTAGAATTCTTCCTACCTTATTCCTGTGCTCAGATACAAACTGCTCCAACCTGCAGTAAATGCTTGATTTCGAAAAACGGTGAAAACATTGTGGGGTAAAACCTAAAGGAAAGGCCTAGCACCAAATTGCATTGGCCATCTGATCTAACCTCTAGGAGGCAGTCAAATGAGTGTTTGAATTCTTCCTACCTTATTCTGCTCAGATACAAACTGCTCCAACCTGCAGTAAAATGCTTGATTTCGAGAGAGTGAGCGAAACTAATGAAAACATTGTGGGGGTAAAACCTAAAGGGAAAGACCTAGCACCAAATTGCATTGGCCATCTGATCTAACTTCTGGAGGCAGTCAAAATGGTCCTTTGAATTCTTCCTACCTTATTCCTCTGCTCAGATACAAACTGCTCCAACCTGCAGTAAAATGCTTGATTTTGAGAGTGAGCGAAACTAATGAAAACATTGTGGGGTAAAACCTAAAGGGAAAGACCTAGCACCAAATTGCATTGGCCATCTGATCTAACTTCTGGAGGCAGTCAAAATGAGTGTTTGAATTCTTCCCTACCTTATTCCTGTGCTCAGATACAAACTGCTCCAACCTGCAGTAAAATGCTTGATTTTGAGAGTGAGCGAAACTAATGAAAATATTGTGGGGGTAAAACCTAAAGGGAAAGACCTAGCACCAAATTGCATTGGCCATCTGATCTAACCTCTGGAGGCAGTCAAAATGAGTGTTTGAATTCTTCCCTACCTTATTCCTGTGCTCAGATACAAACTGCTCCAACCTGCAGTAAAATGCTTGATTTGAGAGTGAGCGAAACTAATGAAAACATTGTGGGGGTAAAACCTAAAGGGAAAGACCTAGCACCAAATTGCATTGGCCATCTGATCTAACTTCTGGAGGCAGTCAAAATGGTCCTTAGAATTCTTCCCTACCTCATTCCTCTGCTCAGATACAAACTGCTCCAACCTGCTAGTAAACTGCTAGATTTTGAGAGTGAGCGAAACCAATGAAAACATTGTGGGGGTAAAACCTAAAGGGAAAGACCTAGCACCAAATTGCATTGGCCATCTGATCTAACTTCTGGAGGCAGTCAAAATGAGTATTTGAATTCTTCCCTACCTTATTCCTGTGCTCAGATACAAACTGCTCCAACCTGCAGTAAAATGCTTGATTTTGAGAGTGAGCGAAACTAATGAAAACATTGTGGGGGTAAAACCTAAAGGGAAAGACCTAGCACCAAATTGCATTGGCCATCTGATCTAACTTCTGAGGCAGTCAAAATGAGTATTTGAATTCTTCCCTACCTTATTCCTGTGCTCAGATACAAACTGCTCCAACCTGCAGTAAAATGCTTGATTTTGAGAGTGAGCGAAACTAATGAAAACATTGTGGGGGTAAAACCTAAAGGGAAAGACCTAGCACCAAATTGCATTGGCCATCTGATCTAACTTCTGAGGCAGTCAAAATGAGTCCTTAGAATTCTTCCCTACCTTATTCCTGTGCTCAGATACAAACTGCTCCAACCTGCAGTAAAATGCTTGATTTTCGAGAGTGAGCGAAACCAATGAAAACATTGTGGGGGTAAAACCTAAAGGGAAAGACCTAGCACCAAATTGCATTGGCCATCTGATCTAACTTCTGGAGGCAGTCAAAATGAGTATTTGAATTCTTCCCTACCTTATTCCTGTGCTCAGATACAAACTGCTCCAACCTGCAGTAAAATGCTTGATTTCGAGAGTGAGCGAAACTAATGAAAACATTGTGGGGGTAAAAACCTAAAGGGAAAGACCTAGCACCAAATTGCATTGGCCATCTGATCTAACTTCTGGAGGCAGTCAAAATGAGTATTTGAATTCTTCCCTACCTTATTCCTGTGCTCAGATACAAACTGCTCCAACCTGCAGTAAAATGCTTGATTTCGAGAGTGAGCTTAACTAATGAAAACATTGCGGGGGTAAAACCTAAAGGGAAAGACCTAGCACCAAATTGCATTGGCCATCTGATCTAACTTCTGGAGGCAGTCAAAATGAGTGTTTGAATTATTCCTTACCTTATTCCTGTGCTCAGATACAAACTGCTCCAACCTGCAGTAAAATGCTTGATTTCGAGAGTGAGCGAAACTAATGAAAACATTGTGGGGGTAAAACCTAAAGGGAAAGACCTAGCACCAAGTTGCATTGGCCATCTGATCTAACTTCTGGAGGCAGTCAAAATGGTCCTTAGAATTCTTCCCTACCTCATTCCTCTGCTCAGATACAGGGTGCTCCAACCGGCTGTAAACTGCTTGATTTTGAGAGTGAGCGAAACTAATGAAAACATTGTGGGGGTAAAACCTAAAGGGAAAGGCCTAGCACCAAATTGCATTGGCCATCTGATCTAACTTCTGGAGGCAGTCAAAATGAGTGTTTGAATTCTTCCCTACCTTATTCCTGTGCTCAGATACAAACTGCTCCAACCTGCAGTAAAATGCTTGATTTCGAGAGTGAGCGAAACTAATGAAAACATTGTGGGGGTAAAACCTAAAGGGAAAGACCTAGCACCAAATTGCATTGGCCATCTGATCTAACTTCTGGAGGCAGTCAAAATGAGTATTTGAATTCTTCCCTACCTTATTCCTGTGCTCAGATACAAACTGCTCCAACCTGCAGTAAAATGCTTGATTTTGAGAGTGAGCGAAACTAATGAAAACATTGTGGGGTAAAACCTAAAGGGAAAGACCTAGCACCAAATTGCATTGGCCATCTGATCTAACTTCTGGAGGCAGTCAAAATGATCCTTAGAATTCTTCCCTACCTTATTCCTGTGCTCAGATACAAACTGCTCCAACCTGCAGTAAAATGCTTGATTTTGAGAGTGAGCGAAACTAATGAAAATATTGTGGGGGTAAAACCTAAAGGGAAAGGCCTAGCACCAAATTGCATTGGCCATCTGATCTAACCTCTGGAGGCAGTCAAAATGAGTGTTTGAATTCTTCCCTACCTTATTCCTGTGCTCAGATACAAACTGCTCCAACCTGCAGTAAAATGCTTGATTTCGAGAGTGAGCGAAACTAATGAAAACATTGTGGGGGTAAAACCTAAAGGGAAAGACCTAGCACCAAATTGCATTGGCCATCTGATCTAACTTCTGGAGGCAGTCAAAATGGTCCTTAGAATTCTTCCCTACCTCATTCCTCTGCTCAGATACAAACTGCTCCAACCTGCTAGTAAACTGCTAGATTTTGAGAGTGAGCGAAACCAATGAAAACATTGTGGGGGTAAAACCTAAAGGGAAAGACCTAGCACCAAATTGCATTGGCCATCTGATCTAACTTCTGGACACAGTCAAAATGAGTATTTGAATTCTTCCCTACCTTATTCCTGTGCTCAGATACAAACTGCTCCAACCAGCTGTAAAATGCTTGATTTCGAGAGTGAGCGAAAGTAATGAAAACATTGTGGGGGTAAAACCTAAAGGGAAAGACCTAGCACCAAATTGCATTGGCCATCTGATCTAACTTCTGGAGGCAGTCAAAATGAGTATTTGAATTCTTCCCTACCTTATTCCTGTGCTCAGATACAAACTGCTCCAACCAGCTGTAAACTGCTTGATTTCGAGAGTGAGCGAAACTAATGAAAATATTGTGGGGGTAAAACCTAAAGGGAAAGACCTAGCACCAAATTGCATTGGCCATCTGATCTAACTTCTGGAGGCAGTCAAAATGGTCCTTAGAATTCTTCCCTACCTCATTCCTCTGCTCAGATACAGGGTGCTCCAACCGGCTGTAAACTGCTTGATTTTGAGAGTGAGCGAAACTAATGAAAACATTGTGGGGTAAAACCTAAAGGAAAGGCCTAGCACCAAATTGCATTGGCCATCTGATCTAACTTCTGGAGGCAGTCAAAATGAGTGTTTGAATTCTTCCCTACCTTATTCCTGTGCTCAGATACAAACTGCTCCAACCTGCAGTAAAATGCTTGATTTTGAGAGTGAGCGAAAGTAATGAAAACATTGTGGGGGTAAAACCTAAAGGGAAAGACCTAGCACCAAATTGCATTGGCCATCTGATCTAACTTCTGGAGGCAGTCAAAATGGTCCTTAGAATTCTTCCCTACCTCATTCCTCTGCTCAGATACAAACTGCTCCAACCTGCTGTAAACTGCTAGATTTTGAGAGTGAGCGAAACCAATGAAAACATTGTGGGGGTAAAACCTAAAGGGAAAGACCTAGCACCAAATTGCATTGGCCATCTGATCTAACTTCTGGAGGCAGTCAAAATGAGTATTTGAATTCTTCCCTACCTTATTCCTGTGCTCAGATACAAACTGCTCCAACCTGCAGTAAAATGCTTGATTTGAGAGTGAGCGAAACTAATGAAAACATTGTGGGGGTAAAACCTAAAGGGAAAGACCTAGCACCAAATTGCATTGGCCATCTGATCTAACTTCTGGAGGCAGTCAAAATGAGTATTTGAATTCTTCCCTACCTTATTCCTGTGCTCAGATACAAACTGCTCCAACCTGCAGTAAAATGCTTGATTTGAGAGTGAGCGAAACTAATGAAAACATTGTGGGGGTAAAACCTAAAGGAAAGACCTAGCACCAAATTGCATTGGCCATCTGATCTAACTTCTGGAGGCAGTCAAAATGAGTGTTTGAATTATTCCCTACCTTATTCCTGTGCTCAGATACAAACTGCTCCAACCTGCAGTAAAATGCTTGATTTTGAGAGTGAGCGAAACTAATGAAAATATTGTGGGGGTAAAACCTAAAGGGAAAGACCTAGCACCAAATTGCATTGGCCATCTGATCTAACTTCTGGAGGCAGTCAAAATGGTCCTTAGAATTCTTCCCTACCTCATTCCTCTGCTCAGATACAGGGTGCTCCAACCTGCAGTAAAATGCTTGATTTTGAGAGTGAGCGAAACTAATGAAAACATTGTGGGGGTAAAACCTAAAGGGAAAGGCCTAGCACCAAATTGCATTGGCCATCTGATCTAACTTCTGGAGGCAGTCAAAATGAGTGTTTGAATTCTTCCCTACCTTATTCCTGTGCTCAGATACAAACTGCTCCAACCTGCAGTAAAATGCTTGATTTCGAGAGTGAGCGAAACTAATGAAAACATTGTGGGGTAAAACCTAAAGGGAAAGACCTAGCACCAAATTGCATTGGCCATCTGATCTAACTTCTGGAGGCAGTCAAAATGGTCCTTAGAATTCTTCCCTACCTTATTCCTCTGCTCAGATACAAACTGCTCCAACCTGCTGTAAACTGCTAGATTTTGAGCGTGAGCGAAACCAATGAAAACATTGTGGGGGTAAAACCTAAAGGGAAAGACCTAGCACCAAATTGCATTGGCCATCTGATCTAACTTCTGGAGGCAGTCAAAATGAGTATTTGAATTCTTCCCTACCTCATTCCTCTGCTCAGATACAAACTGCTCCAACCTGCAGTAAAATGCTTGATTTCGAGAGTGAGCGAAACTAATGAAAACATTGTGGGGGTAAAACCTAAAGGGAAAGACCTAGCACCAAATTGCATTGGCCATCTGATCTAACTTCTGGAGGCAGTCAAAATGAGTATTTGAATTCTTCCCTACCTTATTCCTGTGCTCAGATACAAACTGCTCCAACCTGCAGTAAAATGCTTGATTTCGAGAGTGAGCTTAACTAATGAAAACATTGCGGGGGTAAAACCTAAAGGGAAAGACCTAGCACCAAATTGCATTGGCCATCTGATCTAACTTCTGGAGGCAGTCAAAATGAGTGTTTGAATTATTCCTTACCTTATTCCTGTGCTCAGATACAAACTGCTCCAACCTGCAGTAAAATGCTTGATTTTGAGAGTGAGCGAAACTAATGAAAACATTGTGGGGGTAAAACCTAAAGGGAAAGACCTAGCACCAAGTTGCATTGGCCATCTGATCTAACTTCTGGAGGCAGTCAAAATGGTCCTTAGAATTCTTCCCTACCTCATTCCTCTGCTCAGATACAGGGTGCTCCAACCTGCTGTAAACTGCTTGATTTTGAGAGTGAGCGAAACTAATGAAAACATTGTGGGGGTAAAACCTAAAGGGAAAGACCTAGCACCAAATTGCATTGGCCATCTGATCTAACTTCTGGAGGCAGTCAAAATGAGTGTTTGAATTCTTCCCTACCTTATTCCTGTGCTCAGATACAAACTGCTCCAACCTGCAGTAAAATGCTTGATTTTGAGAGTGAGCGAAACTAATGAAAACATTGTGGGGGTAAAACCTAAAGGGAAAGACCTAGCACCAAATTGCATTGGCCATCTGATCTAACTTCTGGAGGCAGTCAAAATGAGTATTTGAATTCTTCCCTACCTTATTCCTGTGCTCAGATACAAACTGCTCCAACCTGCAGTAAAATGCTTGATTTTGAGAGTGAGCGAAACTAATGAAAACATTGTGGGGGTAAAACCTAAAGGGAAAGACCTAGCACCAAATTGCATTGGCCATCTGATCTAACTTCTGGAGGCAGTCAAAATGATCCTTAGAATTCTTCCCTACCTTATTCCTGTGCTCAGATACAAACTGCTCCAACCTGCAGTAAAATGCTTGATTTCGTGAGTGAGCGAAACTAATGAAAATATTGTGGGGGTAAAACCTAAAGGGAAAGGCCTAGCACCAAATTGCATTGGCCATCTGATCTAACCTCTGGAGGCAGTCAAAATGAGTGTTTGAATTCTTCCCTACCTTATTCCTGTGCTCAGATACAAACTGCTCCAACCTGCAGTAAAATGCTTGATTTCGAGAGTGAGCGAAACTAATGAAAACATTGTGGGGGTAAAACCTAAAGGGAAAGACCTAGCACCAAATTGCATTGGCCATCTGATCTAACTTCTGGAGGCAGTCAAAATGGTCCTTAGAATTCTTCCCTACCTCATTCCTCTGCTCAGATACAAACTGCTCCAACCTGCTAGTAAACTGCTAGATTTTGAGAGTGAGCGAAACCAATGAAAACATTGTGGGGGTAAAACCTAAAGGGAAAGACCTAGCACCAAATTGCATTGGCCATCTGATCTAACTTCTGGACACAGTCAAAATGAGTATTTGAATTCTTCCCTACCTTATTCCTGTGCTCAGATACAAACTGCTCCAACCAGCTGTAAACTGCTTGATTTCGAGAGTGAGCGAAAGTAATGAAAACATTGTGGGGGTAAAACCTAAAGGGAAAGACCTAGCACCAAATTGCATTGGCCATCTGATCTAACTTCTGGAGGCAGTCAAAATGAGTATTTGAATTCTTCCCTACCTTATTCCTGTGCTCAGATACAAACTGCTCCAACCAGCTGTAAACTGCTTGATTTCGAGAGTGAGTGAAACTAATGAAAATATTGTGGGGGTAAAACCTAAAGGGAAAGACCTAGCACCAAATTGCATTGGCCATCTGATCTAACTTCTGGAGGCAGTCAAAATGGTCCTTAGAATTCTTCCCTACCTCATTCCTCTGCTCAGATACAGGGTGCTCCAACCGGCTGTAAACTGCTTGATTTTGAGAGTGAGCGAAACTACTGAAAACATTGTGGGGGTAAAACCTAAAGGGAAAGGCCTAGCACCAAATTGCATTGGCCATCTGATCTAACTTCTGGAGGCAGTCAAAATGAGTGTTTGAATTCTTCCCTACCTTATTCCTGTGCTCAGATACAAACTGCTCCAACCTGCAGTAAAATGCTTGATTTCGAGAGTGAGCGAAAGTAATGAAAACATTGTGGGGGTAAAACCTAAAGGGAAAGACCTAGCACCAAATTGCATTGGCCATCTGATCTAACTTCTGGAGGCAGTCAAAATGGTCCTTAGAATTCTTCCCTACCTCATTCCTCTGCTCAGATACAAACTGCTCCAACCTGCTGTAAACTGCTAGATTTTGAGCGTGAGCGAAACCAATGAAAACATTGTGGGGGTAAAACCTAAAGGGAAAGACCTAGCACCAAATTGCATTGGCCATCTGATCTAACTTCTGGAGGCAGTCAAAATGAGTATTTGAATTCTTCCCTACCTTATTCCTGTGCTCAGATACAAACTGCTCCAACCTGCAGTAAAATGCTTGATTTCGAGAGTGAGCGAAACTAATGAAAACATTGTGGGGTAAAAACCTAAAGGAAAGACCTAGCACCAAATTGCATTGGCCATCTGATCTAACTTCTGGAGGCAGTCAAAATGAGTATTTGAATTCTTCCCTACCTTATTCCTGTGCTCAGATACAAACTGCTCCAACCTGCAGTAAAATGCTTGATTTCGAGAGTGAGCGAAACTAATGAAAACATTGTGGGGGTAAAACCTAAAGGGAAAGACCTAGCACCAAATTGCATTGGCCATCTGATCTAACTTCTGGAGGCAGTCAAAATGAGTGTTTGAATTATTCCTTACCTTATTCCTGTGCTCAGATACAAACTGCTCCAACCTGCAGTAAAATGCTTGATTTCGAGAGTGAGCGAAACTAATGAAAATATTGTGGGGGTAAAACCTAAAGGGAAAGACCTAGCACCAAATTGCATTGGCCATCTGATCTAACTTCTGGAGGCAGTCAAAATGGTCCTTAGAATTCTTCCCTACCTCATTCCTCTGCTCAGATACAGGGTGCTCCAACCGGCTGTAAACTGCTTGATTTTGAGAGTGAGCGAAACTAATGAAAACATTGTGGGGTAAAACCTAAAGGGAAAGGCCTAGCACCAAATTGCATTGGCCATCTGATCTAACTTCTGAGGCAGTCAAAATGAGTGTTTGAATTCTTCCTACCTTATTCCTGTGCTCAGATACAAACTGCTCCAACCTGCAGTAAAATGCTTGATTTCGAGAGTGAGCGAAACTAATGAAAACATTGTGGGGTAAAACCTAAAGGGAAAGACCTAGCACCAAATTGCATTGGCCATCTGATCTAACTTCTGAGGCAGTCAAAATGGTCCTTAGAATTCTTCCCTACCTCATTCCTCTGCTCAGATACAAACTGCTCCAACCTGCTGTAAACTGCTAGATTTTGAGCGTGAGCGAAACCAATGAAAACATTGTGGGGTAAAACCTAAAGGGAAAGACCTAGCACCAAATTGCATTGGCCATCTGATCTAACTTCTGGAGGCAGTCAAAATGAGTATTTGAATTCTTCCCTACCTTATTCCTGTGCTCAGATACAAACTGCTCCAACCTGCAGTAAAATGCTTGATTTCGAGAGTGAGCGAAACTAATGAAAACATTGTGGGGGTAAAACCTAAAGGGAAAGACCTAGCACCAAATTGCATTGGCCATCTGATCTAACTTCTGGAGGCAGTCAAAATGAGTATTTGAATTCTTCCCTACCTTATTCCTGTGCTCAGATACAAACTGCTCCAACCTGCAGTAAAATGCTAGATTTCGAGAGTGAGCGAAACTAATGAAAACATTGTGGGGGTAAAACCTAAAGGGAAAGACCTAGCACCAAATTGCATTGGCCATCTGATCTAACTTCTGGAGGCAGTCAAAATGAGTGTTTGAATTATTCCTTACCTTATTCCTGTGCTCAGATACAAACTGCTCCAACCTGCAGTAAAATGCTTGATTTCGAGAGTGAGCGAAACTAATGAAAATATTGTGGGGGTAAAACCTAAAGGGAAAGACCTAGCACCAAATTGCATTGGCCATCTGATCTAACTTCTGGAGGCAGTCAAAATGAGTATTTGAATTCTTCCCTACCTTATTCCTGTGCTCAGATACAAGGTGCTCCAACCTGCAGTAAAATGCTTGATTTTGAGAGTGAGCGAAACTAATGAAAACATTGTGGGGGTAAAACCTAAAGGGAAAGACCTAGCACCAAATTGCATTGGCCATCTGATCTAACTTCTGGAGGCAGTCAAAATGGTCCTTAGAATTCTTCCCTACCTCATTCCTCTGCTCAGATACAAACTGCTCCAACCTGCAGTAAAATGCTTGATTTTGAGAGTGAGCGAAACTAATGAAAACATTGTGGGGGTAAAACCTAAAGGGAAAGACCTAGCACCAAATTGCATTGGCCATCTGATCTAACTTCTGGAGGCAGTCAAAATGGTCCTTAGAATTCTTCCCTACCTCATTCCTCTGCTCAGATACAGGGTGCTCCAACCTGCTGTAAACTACTTGATTTTGAGAGTGAGCGAAACTAATGAAAACATTGTGGGGTAAAAACCTAAAGGGAAAGACCTAGCACCAAATTGCATTGGCCATCTGATCTAACTTCTGGAGGCAGTCAAAATGAGTGTTTGAATTCTTCCCTACCTTATTCCTGTGCTCAGATACAAACTGCTCCAACCTGCAGTAAAATGCTTGATTTTGAGAGTGAGCGAAACTAATGAAAACATTGTGGGGTAAAACCTAAAGGGAAAGGCCTAGCACCAAATTGCATTGGCCATCTGATCTAACTTCTGGAGGCAGTCAAAATGAGTGTTTGAATTCTTCCTACCTTATTCCTGTGCTCAGATACAAACTGCTCCAACCTGCAGTAAAATGCTTGATTTCGAGAGTGAGCGAAACTAATGAAAACATTGTGGGGTAAAACCTAAAGGGAAAGACCTAGCACCAAATTGCATTGGCCATCTGATCTAACTTCTGGAGGCAGTCAAAATGGTCCTTAGAATTCTTCCCTACCTCATTCCTCTGCTCAGATACAGGGTGCTCCAACCGGCTGTAAACTGCTTGATTTTGAGAGTGTGCGAAACTAATGAAAACATTGTTGGGGTAAAACCTAAAGGGAAAGACCTAGCACCAAATTGCATTGGCCATCTGATCTAACTTCTGGAGGCAGTCAAAATGAGTGTTTGAATTCTTCCCTACCTTATTCCTGTGCTCAGATAGAAGGTGCTCCAACCTGCAGTAAACTGCTTGATTTTGAGAGTGAGCGAAACTAATGAAAACATTGTGGGGGTAAAACCTAAAGGGAAAGACCTAGCACCAAATTGCATTGGCCATCTGATCTAACTTCTGGAGGCAGTCAAAATGAGTATTTGAATTCTTCCCTACCTTATTCCTGTGCTCAGATACAAACTGCTCCAACCTGCAGTAAAATGCTTGATTTCGAGAGTGAGCGAAACTAATGAAAACATTGTGGGGGTAAAACCTAAAGGGAAAGACCTAGCACCAAATTGCATTGGCCATCTGATCTAACTTCTGGAGGCAGTCAAAATGGTCCTTTGAATTCTTCCTACCTCATTCCTCTGCTCAGATACAGGGTGCTCCAACCGGCTGTAAACTACTTGATTTTGAGAGTGAGCGAAACTAATGAAAACATTGTGGGGGTAAAACCTAAAGGGAAAGACCTAGCACCAAATTGCATTGGCCATCTGATCTAACTTCTGGAGGCAGTCAAAATGATCCTTAGAATTCTTCCCTACCTTATTCCTGTGCTCAGATACAAACTGCTCCAACCTGCAGTAAAATGCTTGATTTTGAGAGTGAGCGAAACTAATGAAAACATTGTGGGGGTAAAAACCTAAAGGGAAAGGCCTAGCACCAAATTGCATTGGCCATCTGATCTAACTTCTGGAGGCAGTCAAAATGAGTGTTTGAATTCTTCCCTACCTTATTCCTGTGCTCAGATACAAACTGCTCCAACCTGCAGTAAAATGCTTGATTTCGAGAGTGAGCGAAACTAATGAAAACATTGTGGGGGTAAAACCTAAAGGGAAAGACCTAGCACCAAATTGCATTGGCCATCTGATCTAACTTCTGGAGGCAGTCAAAATGGTCCTTAGAATTCTTCCCTACCTCATTCCTCTGCTCAGATACAAACTGCTCCAACCTGCTGTAAACTGCTAGATTTTGAGCGTGAGCGAAACCAATGAAAACATTGTGGGGGTAAAACCTAAAGGGAAAGACCTAGCACCAAATTGCATTGGCCATCTGATCTAACTTCTGGAGGCAGTCAAAATGAGTATTTGAATTCTTCCCTACCTTATTCCTGTGCTCAGATACAAACTGCTCCAACCTGCAGTAAAATGCTTGATTTTGAGAGTGAGCGAAACTAATGAAAACATTGTGGGGGTAAAACCTAAAGGGAAAGACCTAGCACCAAATTGCATTGGCCATCTGATCTAACTTCTGGAGGCAGTCAAAATGAGTATTTGAATTCTTCCCTACCTTATTCCTGTGCTCAGATACAAACTGCTCCAACCTGCAGTAAAATGCTGATTTGAGAGAGTGAGCGAAACTAATGAAAACATTGTGGGGGTAAAACCTAAAGGAAAGACCTAGCACCAAATTGCATTGGCCATCTGATCTAACTTCTGGAGGCAGTCAAAATGAGTGTTTGAATTATTCCTTACCTTATTCCTGTGCTCAGATACAAACTGCTCCAACCTGCAGTAAAATGCTTGATTTCGAGAGTGAGCGAAACTAATGAAAATATTGTGGGGGTAAAACCTAAAGGGAAAGACCTAGCACCAAATTGCATTGGCCATCTGATCTAACTTCTGGAGGCAGTCAAAATGAGTATTTGAATTCTTCCCTACCTTATTCCTGTGCTCAGATACAAGGTGCTCCAACCTGCAGTAAAATGCTTGATTTTGAGAGTGAGCGAAACTAATGAAAACATTGTGGGGGTAAAACCTAAAGGGAAAGACCTAGCACCAAATTGCATTGGCCATCTGATCTAACTTCTGGAGGCAGTCAAAATGGTCCTTAGAATTCTTCCCTACCTCATTCCTCTGCTCAGATACAAACTGCTCCAACCTGCTGTAAACTGCTTGATTTTGAGAGTGAGCGAAACTAATGAAAACATTGTGGGGGTAAAACCTAAAGGGAAAGACCTAGCACCAAATTGCATTGGCCATCTGATCTAACTTCTGGAGGCAGTCAAAATGGTCCTTAGAATTCTTCCCTACCTCATTCCTCTGCTCAGATACAGGGTGCTCCAACCTGCAGTAAACTACTTGATTTTGAGAGTGAGCGAAACTAATGAAAACATTGTGGGGGTAAAACCTAAAGGGAAAGACCTAGCACCAAATTGCATTGGCCATCTGATCTAACTTCTGGAGGCAGTCAAAATGAGTGTTTGAATTCTTCCCTACCTTATTCCTGTGCTCAGATACAAACTGCTCCAACCTGCAGTAAAATGCTTGATTTTGAGAGTGAGAGAAACTAATGAAAACATTGTGGGGGTAAAACCTAAAGGGAAAGACCTAGCACCAAATTGCATTGGCCATCTGATCTAACTTCTGGAGGCAGTCAAAATGAGTGTTTGAATTCTTCCCTACCTTATTCCTGTGCTCAGATACAAACTGCTCCAACCTGCAGTAAAATGCTTGATTTCGAGAGTGAGCGAAACTAATGAAAACATTGTGGGGGTAAAACCTAAAGGGAAAGACCTAGCACCAAATTGCATTGGCCATCTGATCTAACTTCTGGAGGCAGTCAAAATGGTCCTTAGAATTCTTCCCTACCTTATTCCTCTGCTCAGATACAGGGTGCTCCAACCTGCAGTAAAATGCTTGATTTTGAGAGTGTGCGAAACTAATGAAAACATTGTGGGGGTAAAACCTAAAGGGAAAGACCTAGCACCAAATTGCATTGGCCATCTGATCTAACTTCTGGAGGCAGTCAAAATGAGTGTTTGAATTCTTCCCTACCTTATTCCTGTGCTCAGATACAAACTGCTCCAACCTGCAGTAAACTGCTTGATTTTGAGAGTGAGCGAAACTAATGAAAACATTGTGGGGGTAAAACCTAAAGGGAAAGACCTAGCACCAAATTGCATTGGCCATCTGATCTAACTTCTGGAGGCAGTCAAAATGAGTGTTTGAATTATTCCCTACCTCATTCCTGTGCTCAGATACAAGGTGCTCCAACCTGCAGTAAAATGCTTGATTTTGAGAGTGAGCGAAACTAATGAAAACATTGTGGGGGTAAACCTAAAGGGAAAGACCTAGCACCAAATTGCATTGGCCATCTGATCTAACTTCTGGAGGCAGTCAAAATGAGTATTTGAATTCTTCCCTACCTTATTCCTGTGCTCAGATACAAACTGCTCCAACCTGCAGTAAAATGCTTGATTTTCGAGAGTGAGCGAAACTAATGAAAACATTGTGGGGGTAAAACCTAAAGGGAAAGACCTAGCACCAAATTGCATTGGCCATCTGATCTAACTTCTGGAGGCAGTCAAAATGGTCCTTAGAATTCTTCCCTACCTCATTCCTCTGCTCAGATACAGGGTGCTCCAACCGGCTGTAAACTACTTGATTTTGAGAGTGAGCGAAACTAATGAAAACATTGTGGGGTAAAACCTAAAGGAAAGACCTAGCACCAAATTGCATTGGCCATCTGATCTAACTTCTGGAGGCAGTCAAAATGATCCTTAGAATTCTTCCCTACCTTATTCCTGTGCTCAGATACAAACTGCTCCAACCTGCAGTAAAATGCTTGATTTTGAGAGTGAGCGAAACTAATGAAAACATTGTGGGGGTAAAACCTAAAGGGAAAGGCCTAGCACCAAATTGCATTGGCCATCTGATCTAACTTCTGGAGGCAGTCAAATGAGTGTTTGAATTCTTCCCTACCTTATTCCTGTGCTCAGATACAAACTGCTCCAACCTGCAGTAAACTGCTTGATTTGAGAGTGAGCGAAACTAATGAAAACATTGTGGGGTAAAACCTAAAGGAAAGACCTAGCACCAAATTGCATTGGCCATCTGATCTAACTTCTGGAGGCAGTCAAAATGGTATTTGAATTCTTCCCTACCTTATTCCTCTGCTCAGATACAGGGTGCTCCAACCTGCAGTAAAATGCTTGATTTTGAGAGTGAGCGAAACTAATGAAAACATTGTGGGGGTAAAACCTAAAGGGAAAGACCTAGCACCAAATTGCATTGGCCATCTGATCTAACTTCTGGAGGCAGTCAAAATGAGTATTTGAATTCTTCCCTACCTTATTCCTGTGCTCAGATAGAAGGTGCTCCAACCTGCAGTAAAATGCTTGATTTGAGAGTGAGCTAAAACTAATGAAAACATTGTGGGGGTAAAACCTAAAAGGGAAAGACCTAGCACCAAATTGCATTGGCCATCTGATCTAACTTCTGGAGGCAGTCAAAATGAGTGTTTGAATTATTCCTTACCTTATTCCTGTGCTCAGATACAAACTGCTCCAACCTGCAGTAAAATGCTTGACTTCGAGAGTGAGCGAAACTAATGAAAATATTGTGGGGGTAAAACCTAAAGGGAAAGACCTAGCACCAAATTGCATTGGCCATCTGATCTAACTTCTGGAGGCAGTCAAAATGGTCCTTAGAATATTTCCCTACCTCATTCCTCTGCTCAGATACAAACTACTCCATCCTGCAGTAAAATGCTTGATTTCGAGAGTGAGCGAAACTAATGAAAACATTGTGGGGGTAAAACCTAAAGGGAAAAAGCACCAAATTGCATTGGCCATCTGATCTAACTTCTGGAGGCAGTCAAAATGAGTATTTGAATTCTTCCTACCTTATTCCTGTGCTCAGATACAAGGTGCTCCAACCTGCAGTAAAATGCTTGATTTTGAGAGTGAGCGAAACTAATGAAAACATTGTGGGGGTAAAACCTAAAGGGAAAGACCTAGCACCAAATTGCATTGGCCATCTGATCTAATCCTGGAGGCAGTCAAAATGGTCCTTAGAATTCTTCCCTACCTCATTCCTCTGCTCAGATACAAACTGCTCCAACTGTAAACTGCTTGATTTTGAGAGTGAGCGAAACTAATGAAAACATTGTGGGGTAAACCTAAAGGGAAAGACCTAGCACCAAATTGCATTGGCCATCTGATCTAACTTCTGAGGCAGTCAAAATGGTCCTTAGAATTCTTCCCTACCTCATTCCTCTGCTCAGATACAGGGTGCTCCAACCTGCTGTAAACTACTTGATTTTGAGAGTGAGCCAAACTAATGAAAACATTGTGGGGGTAAAAAACCTAAAGGAAAGACCTAGCACCAAATTGCATTGGCCATCTGATCTAACCTCTGGAGGCAGTCAAAATGAGTGTTTGAATTCTTCCCTACCTTATTCCTGTGCTCAGATACAAATCCAACCTGCAGTAAAATGCTTGATTTTGAGAGTGAGCAGAAACTAATGAAAACATTGTGGGGTAAAACCTAAAGGAAAGGCCTAGCACCAAATTGCATTGGCCATCTGATCTAACTTCTGGAGGCAGTCAAAATGAGTGTTTGAATTCTTCCCTACCTTATTCCTGTGCTCAGATACAAACTGCTCCAACCTGCAGTAAAATGCTTGAAGAGCGAAACTAATGAAAACATTGTGGGGGTAAAACCTAAAGGAAAGACCTAGCACCAAATTGCATTGGCCATCTGATCTAACATTGAGGCAGTCAAAATGGTCCTTAGAATTCTTCCCTACCTCATTCCTCTGCTCAGATACAGGGTGCTCCAACCTGGCTGTAAACTGCTTGATTTTGAGAGTGAGCGAAACTAATGAAAACATTGTGGGGTAAAACCTAAAGGGAAAGGCCTAGCACCAAATTGCATTGGCCATCTGATCTAACTCTGAGGCAGTCAAAATGAGTGTTTGAATTCTTCCTACCTTATTCCTGTGCTCAGATACAAACTGCTCCAACCTGCAGTAAAATGCTTGATTTGAGAGTGAGCGAAACTAATGAAAACATTGTGGGGGTAAAACCTAAAGGGAAAGACCTAGCACCAAATTGCATTGGCCATCTGATCTAACTTCTGGAGGCAGTCAAAATGAGTGTTTGAATTATTCCCTACCTTATTCCTGTGCTCAGATACAAACTGCTCCAACCTGCAGTAAAATACTTGATTTTGAGAGTGAGCGAAACTAATGAAAACATTGTGGGGGTAAAAACCTAAAGGGAAAGACCTAGCACCAAATTGCATTGGCCATCTGATCTAACTTCTGGAGGCAGTCAAAATGAGTGTTTGAATTCTTCCCTACCTTATTCCTGTGCTCAGATACAAACTGCTCCAACCTGCAGTAAAATGCTTGATTTTGAGAGTGAGCGAAACTAATGAAAACATTGTGGGGTAAAACCTAAAGGGAAAGACCTAGCACCAAATTGCATTGGCCATCTGATCTAACTTCTGGAGGCAGTCAAAATGAGTGTTTGAATTCTTCCCTACCTTATTCCTGTGCTCAGATACAGGGTGCTCCAACCTGCAGTAAACTGC
This sequence comes from Melanerpes aurifrons, assembly GCA_011125475.1. Lineage (NCBI taxonomy): Eukaryota > Metazoa > Chordata > Aves > Piciformes > Picidae > Melanerpes > Melanerpes aurifrons. The sequence continues at coordinate 102,263 of WWNC01000278.1, forward strand.
TTGATTTTGAGAGTGAGCGAAACTAATGAAAACATTGTGGGGGTAAAACCTAAAGGGAAAGACCTAGCACCAAATTGCATTGGCCATCTGATCTAACTTCTGGAGGCAGTCAAAATGGTCCTTAGAATTCTTCCCTACCTCATTCCTCTGCTCAGATACAGGGTGCTCCAACCTGCTGTAAACTGCTTGATTTTGAGAGTGAGCGAAACTAATGAAAACATTGTGGGGGTAAAACCTAAAGGGAAAGACCTAGCACCAAATTGCATTGGCCATCTGATCTAACTTCTGGAGGCAGTCAAAATGGTCCTTAGAATTCTTCCCTACCTTATTCCTCTGCTCAGATACAGGGTGCTCCAACCTGCAGTAAACTGCTTGATTTTGAGAGTGAGCGAAACTAATGAAAACATTGTGGGGGTAAAACCTAAAGGGAAAGACCTAGCACCAAATTGCATTGGCCATCTGATCTAACTTCTGGAGGCAGTCAAAATGAGTATTTGAATTCTTCCCTACCTTATTCCTGTGCTCAGATAGAAGGTGCTCCAACCTGCAGTAAAATGCTTGATTTCGAGAGTGAGCGAAACTAATGAAAACATTGTGGGGGTAAAACCTAAAGGGAAAGACCTAGCACCAAATTGCATTGGCCATCTGATCTAACTTCTGGAGGCAGTCAAAATGAGTGTTTGAATTATTCCTTACCTTATTCCTGTGCTCAGATACAAACTGCTCCAACCTGCAGTAAAATGCTTGATTTCGAGAGTGAGCGAAACTAATGAAAACATTGTGGGGGTAAAACCTAAAGGGAAAGACCTAGCACCAAATTGCATTGGCCATCTGATCTAACTTCTGGAGGCAGTCAAAATGGTCCTTAGAATATTTCCCTACCTCATTCCTCTGCTCAGATACAAACTACTCCAACCTGCAGTAAAATGCTTGATTTCGAGAGTGAGCGAAACTAATGAAAACATTGTGGGGGTAAAACCTAAAGGGAAAGACCTAGCACCAAATTGCATTGGCCATCTGATCTAACTTCTGGAGGCAGTCAAAATGAGTGTTTGAATTCTTCCCTACCTTATTCCTGCTCAGATACAAACTGCTCCAACCTGCAGTAAAATGCTTGATTTTGAGAGTGAGCGAAACTAATGAAAACATTGTGGGGTAAAACCTAAAGGGAAAGACCTAGCACCAAATTGCATTGGCCATCTGATCTAACTTCTGAGGCAGTCAAAATGATGTTAGAATTCTTCCCTACCTTATTCCTGTGCTCAGATACAAACTGCTCCAACCTGCAGTAAAATGCTTGATTTTGAGAGTGAGCGAAACTAATGAAAACATTGTGGGGGTAAAACCTAAAGGGAAAGACCTAGCACCAAATTGCATTGGCCATCTGATCTAACTCTGAGGCAGTCAAAATGAGTGTTTGAATTCTTCCTACCTTATTCCTGTGCTCAGATACAAACTGCTCCAACCTGCAGTAAAATGCTTGATTTTGAGAGTGAGCGAAACTAATGAAAACATTGTGGGGGTAAAACCTAAAGGGAAAGACCTAGCACCAAATTGCATTGGCCATCTGATCTAACTTCTGGAGGCAGTCAAAATGAGTGTTTGAATTCTTCCCTACCTCATTCCTCTGCTCAGATACAAACTGCTCCAACCTGCAGTAAAATGCTTGATTTTGAGAGTGAGCGAAACTAATGAAAACATTGTGGGGGTAAAACCTAAAGGGAAAGACCTAGCACCAAATTGCATTGGCCATCTGATTTAACTTCTGGAGGCAGTCAAAATGAGTATTTGAATTCTTCCCTACCTTATTCCTGTGCTCAGATACAAACTGCTCCAACCTGCTGTAAACTGCTTGATTTTGAGAGTGAGCGAAAGTAATGAAAACATTGTGGGGTAAAACCTAAAGGGAAAGACCTAGCACCAAATTGCATTGGCCATCTGATCTAACTTCTGAGGCAGTCAAAATGGTCCTTTGAATTCTTCCTACCTTATTCCTCTGCTCAGATACAAACTGCTCCAACCTGCAGTAAACTGCTTGATTTTGAGAGTGAGCGAAACCAATGAAAACATTGTGGGGGTAAAACCTAAAGGGAAAGACCTAGCACCAAATTGCATTGGCCATCTGATCTAACTTCTGGAGGCAGTCAAAATGAGTGTTTGAATTCTTCCCTACCTTATTCCTGTGCTCAGATACAAACTGCTCCAACCTGCAGTAAATGCTTGATTTTGAGAGTGAGCGAAACTAATGAAAACATTGTGGGGGTAAAACCTAAAGGGAAAGACCTAGCACCAAATTGCATTGGCCATCTGATCTAACTTCTGGAGGCAGTCAAAATGAGTGTTTGAATTCTTCCCTACCTTATTCCTGTGCTCAGATACAGGGTGCTCCAACCTGCAGTAAAATGCTTGATTTTGAGAGTGAGCGAAACTAATGAAAACATTGTGGGGGTAAAACCTAAAGGGAAAGACCTAGCACCAAATTGCATTGGCCATCTGATCTAACTTCTGAGGCAGTCAAAATGAGTGTTTGAATTCTTCCCTACCTTATTCCTGTGCTCAGATACAAGGTGCTCCAACCTGCAGTAAAATGCTTGATTTTGAGAGTGAGCGAAACTAATGAAAACATTGTGGGGGTAAAACCTAAAGGGAAAGACCTAGCACCAAATTGCATTGGCCATCTGATCTAACTTCTGGAGGCAGTCAAAATGAGTGTTTGAATTCTTGCCTACCTTATTCCTGTGCTCAGATACAAACTGCTCCAACCTGCAGTAAAATGCTTGATTTTGAGAGTGAGCGAAACTAATGAAAACATTGTGGGGGTAAAACCTAAAGGGAAAGACCTAGCACCAAATTGCATTGGCCATCTGATCTAACTTCTGGAGGCAGTCAAAATGAGTGTTTGAATTTTCCTACCTTATTCCTGTGCTCAGATACAAACTGCTCCAACCTGCAGTAAAATGCTTGATTTTGAGAGTGAGCGAAACTAATGAAAACATTGTGGGGGTAAAACCTAAAGGGAAAGACCTAGCACCAAATTGCATTGGCCATCTGATCTAACTTCTGGAGGCAGTCAAAATGAGTGTTTGAATTATTCCTACCTTATTCCTGTGCTCAGATACAAACTGCTCCAACCTGCAGTAAAATGCTTGATTTTGAGAGTGAGCGAAACTAATGAAAACATTGTGGGGGTAAAACCTAAAGGGAAAGACCTAGCACCAAATTGCATTGGCCATCTGATCTAACTTCTGGAGGCAGTCAAAATGAGTGTTTGAATTCTTCCCTACCTTATTCCTGTGCTCAGATACAAACTGCTCCAACCTGCAGTAAAATGCTTGATTTTGAGAGTGAGCGAAACTAATGAAAACATTGTGGGGTAAAACCTAAAGGGAAAGACCTAGCACCAAATTGCATTGGCCATCTGATCTAACTTCTGGAGGCAGTCAAAATGAGTGTTTGAATTCTTCCCTACCTTATTCCTGTGCTCAGATACAAACTGCTCCAACCTGCAGTAAAATGCTTGATTTTGAGAGTGAGCGAAACTAATGAAAACATTGTGGGGGTAAAACCTAAAGGGAAAGACCTAGCACCAAATTGCATTGGCCATCTGATCTAACTTCTGGAGGCAGTCAAAATGGTTTGAATTCTTCCCTACCTTATTCCTGTGCTCAGATACAAACTGCTCCAACCTGCAGTAAACTGCTTGATTTTGAGAGTGAGCGAAACTAATGAAAACATTGTGGGGGTAAACCTAAAGGGAAAGACCTAGCACCAAATTGCATTGGCCATCTGATCTAACTTCTGGAGGCAGTCAAAATGAGTATTTGAATTCTTCCCTACCTTATTCCTGTGCTCAGATACAAACTGCTCCAACCAGCTGTAAAATGCTTGATTTTGAGAGTGAGCGAAACTAATGAAAACATTGTGGGGGTAAAACCTAAAGGGAAAGACCTTGCACCAAATTGCATTGGCCATCTGATCTAACTTCTGAGGCAGTCAAAATGAGTATTTGAACACCTTATTCCTGTGCTCAGATACAAACTGCTCCAACCTGCAGTAAAATGCTTGATTTTGAGAGTGAGCGAAACTAATGAAAACATTGTGGGGGTAAAACCTAAAGGGAAAGACCTAGCACCAAATTGCATTGGCCATCTGATCTAACTTCTGGAGGCAGTCAAAATGAGTGTTTGAATTCTTCCCTACCTCATTCCTGTGCTCAGATACAAACTGCTCCAACCTGCAGTAAAATGCTTGATTTTGAGAGTGAGCGAAACTAATGAAAACATTGTGGGGGTAAAACCTAAAGGGAAAGACCTAGCACCAAATTGCATTGGCCATCTGATCTAACTTCTGAGGCAGTCAAAATGAGTGTTTGAATTCTTCCCTACCTTATTCCTGTGCTCAGATACAAACTGCTCCAACCTGCAGTAAAATGCTTGATTTTGAGAGTGAGCGAAACTAATGAAAACATTGTGGGGGTAAAACCTAAAGGGAAAGACCTAGCACCAAATTGCATTGGCCATCTGATCTAACTTCTGGAGGCAGTCAAAATGAGTGTTTGAATTCTTCCCTACCTCATTCCTGTGCTCAGATACAAACTGCTCCAACCTGCAGTAAAATGCTTGATTTTGAGAGTGAGCGAAACTAATGAAAACATTGTGGGGGTAAAACCTAAAGGGAAAGACCTAGCACCAAATTGCATTGGCCATCTGATCTAACTTCTGGAGGCAGTCAAAATGAGTGTTTGAATTCTTCCTACCTTATTCCTGTGCTCAGATACAAACTGCTCCAACCTGCAGTAAAATGCTTGATTTTGAGAGTGAGCGAAACTAATGAAAACATTGTGGGGTAAAACCTAAAGGAAAGACCTAGCACCAAATTGCATTGGCCATCTGATCTAACTTCTGGAGGCAGTCAAAATGAGTGTTTGAATTCTTCCCTACCTTATTCCTGTGCTCAGATACAAACTGCTCCAACCTGCAGTAAAATGCTTGATTTTGAGAGTGAGCGAAACTAATGAAAACATTGTGGGGGTAAAACCTAAAGGGAAAGACCTAGCACCAAATTGCATTGGCCATCTGATCTAACTTCTGGAGGCAGTCAAAATGAGTGTTTGAATTCTTCCTTACCTTATTCCTGTGCTCAGATACAAACTGCTCCAACCTGCAGTAAAATGCTTGATTTTGAGAGTGAGCGAAACTAATGAAAACATTGTGGGGGTAAAACCTAAAGGGAAAGACCTAGCACCAAATTGCATTGGCCATCTGATCTAACTTCTGGAGGCAGTCAAAATGAGTGTTTGAATTCTTCCTACCTTATTCCTGTGCTCAGATACAAACTGCTCCAACCTGCAGTAAAATGCTTGATTTTGAGAGTGAGCGAAACTAATGAAAACATTGTGGGGGTAAAACCTAAAGGGAAAGACCTAGCACCAAATTGCATTGGCCATCTGATCTAACTTCTGAGGCAGTCAAAATGAGTGTTTGAATTCTTCCCTACCTTATTCCTGTGCTCAGATACAAACTGCTCCAACCTGCAGTAAAATGCTTGATTTTGAGAGTGAGCGAAACTAATGAAAACATTGTGGGGGTAAAACCTAAAGGGAAAGACCTAGCACCAAATTGCATTGGCCATCTGATCTAACTTCTGGAGGCAGTCAAAATGAGTGTTTGAATTCTTCCCTACCTTATTCCTGTGCTCAGATACAAACTGCTCCAACCTGCAGTAAAATGCTTGATTTTGAGAGTGAGCGAAACTAATGAAAACATTGTGGGGGTAAAACCTAAAGGGAAAGACCTAGCACCAAATTGCATTGGCCATCTGATCTAACTTCTGGAGGCAGTCAAAATGAGTGTTTGAATTCTTCCCTACCTTATTCCTGTGCTCAGATACAAACTGCTCCAACCTGCAGTAAAATGCTTGATTTTGAGAGTGAGCGAAACTAATGAAAACATTGTGGGGGTAAAACCTAAAGGGAAAGACCTAGCACCAAATTGCATTGGCCATCTGATCTAACTTCTGGAGGCAGTCAAAATGGTTTGAATTCTTCCCTACCTCATTCCTGTGCTCAGATACAAACTGCTCCAACCTGCTGTAAAATGCTTGATTTTGAGAGTGAGCGAAACTAATGAAAACATTGTGGGGGTAAAACCTAAAGGGAAAGACCTAGCACCAAATTGCATTGGCCATCTGATCTAACTTCTGGAGGCAGTCAAAATGAGTGTTTGAATTCTTCCCTACCTTATTCCTGTGCTCAGATACAAAGTGCTCCAACCTGCAGTAAAATGCTTGATTTTGAGAGTGAGCGAAACTAATGAAAACATTGTGGGGGTAAAACCTAAAGGGAAAGACCTAGCACCAAATTGCATTGGCCATCTGATCTAACTTCTGGAGGCAGTCAAAATGAGTGTTTGAATTCTTCCCTACCTTATTCCTGTGCTCAGATACAAACTGCTCCAACCTGCAGTAAAATGCTTGATTTTGAGAGTGAGCGAAACTAATGAAAACATTGTGGGGGTAAAACCTAAAGGGAAAGACCTAGCACCAAATTGCATTGGCCATCTGATCTAACTTCTGGAGGCAGTCAAAATGAGTGTTTGAATTCTTCCCTACCTTATTCCTGTGCTCAGATACAAACTGCTCCAACCTGCAGTAAAATGCTTGATTTTGAGAGTGAGCGAAACTAATGAAAACATTGTGGGGGTAAAACCTAAAGGGAAAGACCTAGCACCAAATTGCATTGGCCATCTGATCTAACTTCTGGAGGCAGTCAAAATGAGTGTTTGAATTCTTCCTACCTTATTCCTGTGCTCAGATACAAACTGCTCCAACCTGCAGTAAAATGCTTGATTTTGAGAGTGAGCGAAACTAATGAAAACATTGTGGGGGTAAAACCTAAAGGGAAAGACCTAGCACCAAATTGCATTGGCCATCTGATCTAACTTCTGGAGGCAGTCAAAATGAGTGTTTGAATTCTTCCCTACCTTATTCCTGTGCTCAGATACAAACTGCTCCAACCTGCAGTAAAATGCTTGATTTTGAGAGTGAGCGAAACTAATGAAAACATTGTGGGGGTAAAACCTAAAGGGAAAGACCTAGCACCAAATTGCATTGGCCATCTGATCTAACTTCTGGAGGCAGTCAAAATGAGTGTTTGAATTCTTCCCTACCTTATTCCTGTGCTCAGATACAAACTGCTCCAACCTGCAGTAAAATGCTTGATTTTGAGAGTGAGCGAAACTAATGAAAACATTGTGGGGGTAAAACCTAAAGGGAAAGACCTAGCACCAAATTGCATTGGCCATCTGATCTAACTTCTGGAGGCAGTCAAAATGAGTGTTTGAATTCTTCCCTACCTTATTCCTCTGCTCAGATACAAACTGCTCCAACCTGCTAGTAAATGCTTGATTTTGAGAGTGAGCGAAACTAATGAAAACATTGTGGGGGTAAAACCTAAAGGGAAAGACCTAGCACCAAATTGCATTGGCCATCTGATCTAACTTCTGGAGGCAGTCAAAATGAGTGTTTGAATTCTTCCCTACCTTATTCCTGTGCTCAGATACAAACTGCTCCAACCTGCAGTAAAATGCTTGATTTTGAGAGTGAGCGAAACTAATGAAAACATTGTGGGGGTAAAACCTAAAGGGAAAGACCTAGCACCAAATTGCATTGGCCATCTGATCTAACTTCTGGAGGCAGTCAAAATGAGTGTTTGAATTCTTCCCTACCTTATTCCTCTGCTCAGATACAAACTGCTCCAACCTGCAGTAAAATGCTTGATTTTGAGAGTGAGCGAAACTAATGAAAACATTGTGGGGGTAAAACCTAAAGGGAAAGACCTAGCACCAAATTGCATTGGCCATCTGATCTAACTTCTGGAGGCAGTCAAAATGAGTATTTGAATTCTTCCCTACCTTATTCCTGTGCTCAGATACAAACTGCTCCAACCTGCAGTAAAATGCTTGATTTTGAGAGTGAGCGAAACTAATGAAAACATTGTGGGGGTAAAACCTAAAGGGAAAGACCTAGCACCAAATTGCATTGGCCATCTGATCTAACTTCTGGAGGCAGTCAAAATGAGTGTTTGAATTCTTCCCTACCTTATTCCTGTGCTCAGATACAAACTGCTCCAACCTGCAGTAAAATGCTTGATTTTGAGAGTGAGCGAAACTAATGAAAACATTGTGGGGGTAAAACCTAAAGGGAAAGACCTAGCACCAAATTGCATTGGCCATCTGATCTAACTCTGGAGGCAGTCAAAATGAGTGTTTGAATTCTTCCCTACCTTATTCCTGTGCTCAGATACAAACTGCTCCAACCTGCAGTAAAATGCTTGATTTTGAGAGTGAGCGAAACTAATGAAAACATTGTGGGGTAAAACCTAAAGGGAAAGACCTAGCACCAAATTGCATTGGCCATCTGATCTAACTTCTGGAGGCAGTCAAAATGAGTGTTTGAATTCTTCCCTACCTTATTCCTGTGCTCAGATACAAACTGCTCCAACCTGCAGTAAAATGCTTGATTTTGAGAGTGAGCGAAACCAATGAAAACATTGTGGGGGTAAAACCTAAAGGGAAAGACCTAGCACCAAATTGCATTGGCCATCTGATCTAACTTCTGGAGGCAGTCAAAATGAGTGTTTGAATTCTTCCCTACCTTATTCCTGTGCTCAGATACAAACTGCTCCAACCAGCTGTAAAATGCTTGATTTTGAGAGTGAGCGAAACTAATGAAAACATTGTGGGGTAAAACCTAAAGGGAAAGACCTAGCACCAAATTGCATTGGCCATCTGATCTAACTTCTGGAGGCAGTCAAAATGAGTGTTTGAATTCTTCCCTACCTTATTCCTGTGCTCAGATACAAACTGCTCCAACCAGCTGTAAAATGCTTGATTTTGAGAGTGAGCGAAACTAATGAAAACATTGTGGGGGTAAAACCTAAAGGGAAAGACCTAGCACCAAATTGCATTGGCCATCTGATCTAACTTCTGGAGGCAGTCAAAATGAGTGTTTGAATTCTTCCCTACCTTATTCCTCTGCTCAGATACAGGGTGCTCCAACCTGCAGTAAAATGCTTGATTTTGAGAGTGAGCGAAACTAATGAAAACATTGTGGGGGTAAAACCTAAAGGGAAAGACCTAGCACCAAATTGCATTGGCCATCTGATCTAACTTCTGGAGGCAGTCAAAATGAGTGTTTGAATTCTTCCCTACCTTATTCCTGTGCTCAGATACAAACTGCTCCAACCTGCAGTAAAATGCTTGATTTTGAGAGTGAGCGAAACTAATGAAAACATTGTGGGGTAAAACTAAAGGGAAAGACCTAGCACCAAATTGCATTGGCCATCTGATCTAACTTCTGGAGGCAGTCAAAATGAGTGTTTGAATTCTTCCCTACCTTATTCCTGTGCTCAGATACAAACTGCTCCAACCTGCAGTAAAATGCTTGATTTTGAGAGTGAGCGAAACCAATGAAAACATTGTGGGGGTAAAACCTAAAGGGAAAGACCTAGCACCAAATTGCATTGGCCATCTGATCTAACTTCTGGAGGCAGTCAAAATGAGTGTTTGAATTCTTCCCTACCTTATTCCTGTGCTCAGATACAAACTGCTCCAACCTGCAGTAAAATGCTTGATTTTGAGAGTGAGCGAAACTAATGAAAACATTGTGGGGTAAAACCTAAAGGGAAAGACCTAGCACCAAATTGCATTGGCCATCTGATCTAACTTCTGGAGGCAGTCAAAATGAGTGTTTGAATTCTTCCCTACCTTATTCCTGTGCTCAGATACAAACTGCTCCAACCTGCAGTAAAATGCTTGATTTTGAGAGTGAGCGAAACTAATGAAAACATTGTGGGGGTAAAACCTAAAGGGAAAGACCTAGCACCAAATTGCATTGGCCATCTGATCTAACTTCTGGAGGCAGTCAAAATGAGTGTTTGAATTCTTCCTACCTTATTCCTGTGCTCAGATACAAACTGCTCCAACCTGCAGTAAAATGCTTGATTTTGAGAGTGAGCGAAACTAATGAAAACATTGTGGGGGTAAAACCTAAAGGGAAAGACCTAGCACCAAATTGCATTGGCCATCTGATCTAACTTCTGGAGGCAGTCAAAATGAGTGTTTGAATTCTTCCCTACCTTATTCCTGTGCTCAGATACAAACTGCTCCAACCTGCAGTAAAATGCTTGATTTTGAGAGTGAGCGAAACTAATGAAAACATTGTGGGGTAAAACCTAAAGGGAAAGACCTAGCACCAAATTGCATTGGCCATCTGATCTAACTTCTGGAGGCAGTCAAAATGAGTATTTGAATTCTTCCCTACCTTATTCCTGTGCTCAGATACAAACTGCTCCAACCTGCAGTAAAATGCTTGATTTTGAGAGTGAGCGAAACTAATGAAAACATTGTGGGGTAAAACCTAAAGGGAAAGACCTAGCACCAAATTGCATTGGCCATCTGATCTAACTTCTGGAGGCAGTCAAAATGAGTGTTTGAATTCTTCCCTACCTTATTCCTGTGCTCAGATACAAACTGCTCCAACCTGCAGTAAAATGCTTGATTTTGAGAGTGAGCGAAACTAATGAAAACATTGTGGGGGTAAAACCTAAAGGGAAAGACCTAGCACCAAATTGCATTGGCCATCTGATCTAACTTCTGGAGGCAGTCAAAATGAGTGTTTGAATTCTTCCCTACCTTATTCCTGTGCTCAGATACAAACTGCTCCAACCTGCAGTAAAATGCTTGATTTTGAGAGTGAGCGAAACTAATGAAAACATTGTGGGGGTAAAACCTAAAGGGAAAGACCTAGCACCAAATTGCATTGGCCATCTGATCTAACTTCTGGAGGCAGTCAAAATGAGTGTTTGAATTCTTCCCTACCTTATTCCTGTGCTCAGATACAGGGTGCTCCAACCTGCTGTAAAATGCTTGATTTTGAGAGTGAGCGAAACTAATGAAAACATTGTGGGGGTAAAACCTAAAGGGAAAGACCTAGCACCAAATTGCATTGGCCATCTGATCTAACTTCTGGAGGCAGTCAAAATGAGTATTTGAATTCTTCCCTACCTTATTCCTGTGCTCAGATACAAACTGCTCCAACCTGCAGTAAAATGCTTGATTTTGAGAGTGAGCGAAACTAATGAAAACATTGTGGGGGTAAAACCTAAAGGGAAAGACCTAGCACCAAATTGCATTGGCCATCTGATCTAACTTCTGAGGCAGTCAAAATGAGTGTTTGAATTCTTCCCTACCTTATTCCTGTGCTCAGATACAAACTGCTCCAACCTGCAGTAAAATGCTTGATTTTGAGAGTGAGCGAAACTAATGAAAACATTGTGGGGGTAAAACCTAAAGGGAAAGACCTAGCACCAAATTGCATTGGCCATCTGATCTAACTTCTGGAGGCAGTCAAAATGAGTGTTTGAATTCTTCCCTACCTCATTCCTGTGCTCAGATACAAACTGCTCCAACCTGCAGTAAAATGCTTGATTTTGAGAGTGAGCGAAACTAATGAAAACATTGTGGGGGTAAAACCTAAAGGGAAAGACCTAGCACCAAATTGCATTGGCCATCTGATCTAACTTCTGGAGGCAGTCAAAATGAGTGTTTGAATTCTTCCCTACCTTATTCCTGTGCTCAGATACAAACTGCTCCAACCTGCAGTAAAATGCTTGATTTTGAGAGTGAGCGAAACTAATGAAAACATTGTGGGGGTAAAACCTAAAGGGAAAGACCTAGCACCAAATTGCATTGGCCATCTGATCTAACTTCTGGAGGCAGTCAAAATGAGTGTTTGAATTCTTCCCTACCTTATTCCTGTGCTCAGATACAAACTGCTCCAACCTGCAGTAAAATGCTTGATTTTGAGAGTGAGCGAAACTAATGAAAACATTGTGGGGGTAAAACCTAAAGGGAAAGACCTAGCACCAAATTGCATTGGCCATCTGATCTAACTTCTGGAGGCAGTCAAAATGAGTGTTTGAATTCTTGCCTACCTTATTCCTGTGCTCAGATACAAACTGCTCCAACCTGCAGTAAAATGCTTGATTTTGAGAGTGAGCGAAACTAATGAAAACATTGTGGGGGTAAAACCTAAAGGGAAAGACCTAGCACCAAATTGCATTGGCCATCTGATCTAACTTCTGGAGGCAGTCAAAATGAGTGTTTGAATTCTTCCCTACCTTATTCCTGTGCTCAGATACAAACTGCTCCAACCTGCAGTAAAATGCTTGATTTTGAGAGTGAGCGAAACTAATGAAAACATTGGGGGGGTAAAACCTAAAGGGAAAGACCTAGCACCAAATTGCATTGGCCATCTGATCTAACTTCTGGAGGCAGTCAAAATGAGTGTTTGAATTCTTCCCTACCTTATTCCTGTGCTCAGATACAAACTGCTCCAACCTGCAGTAAAATGCTTGATTTTGAGAGTGAGCGAAACTAATGAAAACATTGTGGGGGTAAAACCTAAAGGGAAAGACCTAGCACCAAATTGCATTGGCCATCTGATCTAACTTCTGGAGGCAGTCAAAATGAGTGTTTGAATTCTTCCCTACCTCATTCCTGTGCTCAGATACAAACTGCTCCAACCTGCAGTAAAATGCTTGATTTTGAGAGTGAGCGAAACTAATGAAAACATTGTGGGGGTAAAACCTAAAGGGAAAGACCTAGCACCAAATTGCATTGGCCATCTGATCTAACTTCTGGAGGCAGTCAAAATGAGTGTTTGAATTCTTCCTACCTTATTCCTGTGCTCAGATACAAACTGCTCCAACCTGCAGTAAAATGCTTGATTTTGAGAGTGAGCGAAACTAATGAAAACATTGTGGGGGTAAAACCTAAAGGGAAAGACCTAGCACCAAATTGCATTGGCCATCTGATCTAACTTCTGGAGGCAGTCAAAATGAGTGTTTGAATTCTTCCCTACCTTATTCCTGTGCTCAGATACAAACTGCTCCAACCTGCAGTAAAATGCTTGATTTTGAGAGTGAGCGAAACTAATGAAAACATTGTGGGGGTAAAACCTAAAGGGAAAGACCTAGCACCAAATTGCATTGGCCATCTGATCTAACTTCTGGAGGCAGTCAAAATGAGTGTTTGAATTCTTCCCTACCTTATTCCTGTGCTCAGATACAAACTGCTCCAACCTGCAGTAAAATGCTTGATTTTGAGAGTGAGCAAAACTAATGAAAACATTGTGGGGGTAAAACCTAAAGGGAAAGACCTAGCACCAAATTGCATTGGCCATCTGATCTAACTTCTGGAGGCAGTCAAAATGAGTGTTTGAATTCTTCCCTACCTTATTCCTGTGCTCAGATACAAACTGCTCCAACCTGCAGTAAAATGCTTGATTTTGAGAGTGAGCGAAACTAATGAAAACATTGTGGGGGTAAAACCTAAAGGGAAAGACCTAGCACCAAATTGCATTGGCCATCTGATCTAACTTCTGGAGGCAGTCAAAATGAGTGTTTGAATTCTTCCCTACCTTATTCCTGTGCTCAGATACAAACTGCTCCAACCTGCTGTAAAATGCTTGATTTTGAGAGTGAGCGAAACTAATGAAAACATTGTGGGGGTAAAACCTAAAGGGAAAGACCTAGCACCAAATTGCATTGGCCATCTGATCTAACTTCTGGAGGCAGTCAAAATGAGTATTTGAATTCTTCCCTACCTTATTCCTGTGCTCAGATACAAACTGCTCCAACCTGCAGTAAAATGCTTGATTTTGAGAGTGAGTGAAACTAATGAAAACATTGTGGGGGTAAAACCTAAAGGGAAAGACCTAGCACCAAATTGCATTGGCCATCTGATCTAACTTCTGGAGGCAGTCAAAATGAGTGTTTGAATTCTTCCCTACCTTATTCCTGTGCTCAGATACAAACTGCTCCAACCTGCAGTAAAATGCTTGATTTTGAGAGTGAGCGAAACTAATGAAAACATTGTAAAGGGAAAGGGCATTGGCCATCTGATCTAACTTCTGGAGGCAGTCAAAATGAGTGTTTGACCGGTGTCCCTTTAAGAAAGGGAATATGGTGAACGGAAGTTGGTAAACGGAAGGAAGAGTCTAAACTAATTTTCATTGGGCAAGTGGGAGGAAGCACTATCTGGCCTGAGAGTGAAGTGGGCATTCCCAGCACTTCTCTGTCACTCTTGCTTCCGCATCTCCTCAGTGCAGCAGCTGTGCTGGGCTTTCTGCCAAGACTCCGGCCTTGAAAAAGATAAGCCTGTAAACTTTTTCCAATTAACACAAACTGCTTCTAACATTTTTTTTTCTCTCTTTTCTTCCTCTTTCGAACCATTCTGGGGAAAGGGGGAAGAGAGGGGAGAGCGGAGGTGGGGAACACCCGGCACGGGGAACACCTCGGCAAGGGGGTTACTCTCATTTCTGTGTTACACATTGTATATCTTTGTATATATTGTAGATATTGTAAATTTGTAAATATTCCCCTGCAAGATCCTACACTGCTTTGTAAATATAGCTCCACTGCTTTGCTAATTCAGCTGGTGAGTTTTTTCCTTTCCCTTCAATTTTTTTTTCCCTTTACTTACAGGGGGAAGGGAAGAGGCTTCTTGGCCTCAGCCCTTCCAACCCACCACATTTTTTTTTTTTTTTATTGGCGTACCCAACGTGTGGCAGATAATTAGTTTAATTTATTACTTGATTGATTTAGTGTTTTCCAGCTGAATTAGCAAACATGAAGGTCTTGTGGTTTGTGGAGCGATTGTTCTTTTCAATTTTTGGGGCTCTGGTTTACAGATATTGTTTGGGTTTGCTTTTGGATTACCTGGGTAAATATTTGGTGCGGACAATTTATATGTGGGTTATGTATAGAGTTAAATTATGGTATGGAAAATGTATTAATTTATTATGGCCAGTGAGATACAGGAATGTTACCTCCACCACTCTCCCAATTGAGATAAAGGGTTTTAAGATTCCGCCTGAGGAGAGAGTAACTTTAAGTGATGCCTGGGATCCAAAGGTGATTTATTTGATGTGTATAAATCTGCTGCTGGTGATGGTGATTGTTTTCTCTGTATTCTTGTGGCGAGAGAAAAAGGTGTCCAGAGCTTGTTTTGTTATTAAAACTAGACCAAAAAGAAAACGCCGTAGCTCGAGATCAGTCCCAGAGTCATCTAGTGATGAGGACTGTGGAGAACCCGTGTCAGTTAAAAAGAAGGCTAAAAAGTTAATTGGTAAAGCAGCTCTAAATGACTTTGCTGATTCTAGCAAGCTGCCAAGGGCGGCAGCTGGTATCAACATGGCTCCTACTCCCTTCTCCTTCTCCTTCTTCTTCTCCATCGGCCATTAACGGAGCAACGTCACTTCCACCTACTCCTCGGTGGGACCGGGAAGTCACTGCCCCAGCAGCTGATTTATCTCAGGACCTGTCAGCTTCCATTAAGGTGGCTGTAAATTCAAACACAGCTCCAGTTAAGGTGGCTCCTTTAAAGACTAGAGGTGGAAAGGCCAAAGATGGAGAAGAAGAGGAGCTGGAGACTGATCCTGGTGAGGGGCCCTCTACTCTAAGAGATCCTGCTCAGGAGGAAGAGGTGGTTTGTTTTAAAGATCTAGTTAACCTAGTGAGATCAAAGCAGGACACAGATGAAGCTAGGAAAGCAGCTGGCAAAGGTGGTTCTCAGCTTAAAGAGATCCTTAGGAGAATGACAGCAGGATTATATGGACAAAAATTCAGGGAGATGAGGAGGAAGATGATATTTTGGAATGTTCTTCTCCACGGGAGGAATTGCGCAATGTCCGTAAAGATTTCACCAGGGCGGATAAGGAACCAGTTCTAGCTTGGCTCAGTAGGTGTTATGATACAGGTGCTCCAGCTCTAACAGTTGGAGACAAGTCAGCAGCTCAGTTAGGAACTCTCTCAAGGGACAATGGAATAGATAGACATCTAGGCAGAGCTCTCGGTAAGGTTAGTCTGTGGATACGCCTTTTAATGGCGGTTGCCCTGAGATACCCTTCCCGAGATGATCTTCCATGGAATCCTAAACCCTGGACTACCATAGATGAGGGAATTAAGCGCTTGAGAGAATTTGCTGTTAGAGAGCTACTCTATGGTGAACATGAAACTCTGAATCCTGATGACATTCCTGTGGGTATTGGTCTTGCTAAAAAGATCATCAAACTTGCTCCTTCTAATTATGCAAACATTCTGGCAAGCAGAATTGTGTCAAGAAGTTATGGTGGAGCTTCTCCCACGGTTGGCCAATTCAGTGATCAAATGAGACAATTGGAGGATAGCATGACACGTGGTTCTTTGGTTTCGCCATTAAAACGATGTCTGGTGATATTCAGAATTGCATAAGAGAGTTAAAAAGATTAGAAATTCCATATCCCAATTGGCACAGAAGGATAATTTCAATTCTTCCTCCAGGTGGATACAAGTTTCATCTGTGAGGAATACACGTCCTCCAAGGAGGTCATTCCAAAACAGGTCATTCCAAAACAGGTCGTTCCAAAACAGACCACCAAGGCAATCACGTAGAACTATTTGGATAACTCTGCGTGATCAGTTTGGTGAGAACATGAACCGCTGGGATGGCCAACCAACTTCTAATCTTTTCAGGAGACTGAGGGAATTGCAAAGTGGCAGAACCCGAGGTAGCAATACCAGAAGGGTAGCTGTTACTTCCACAGTTCCCCAGAATGACTCTTATGGCTCCAACAGTGGCTCCAGTTATAACATGCAAAGTTATAACCCTGCAAACTATGTGCAATGCACATGTGCGCATGTTCCCCATAACTAGGGTGCCCTGCCTCCCGCCAGGGGGAGGAGAGGGATAACAGAGATAATAGAATCTATTGGGATGTGTACATCCAGTGGCCTGGCACTTCACAATTTCGGAAGTACAGGGCCTTGGTTGACACAGGAGCTCAGTGCACCATAATACCATCAAATTATCAGGGATCAGAGTCTATAACTATTCTGGGAGTCACTGGTGGATCTCAAGAGTTAAGTAAGGTAGAGGTTAATATAAGTTTAACTGGTAAACAATGGAGGAAGCATACAGTTGTGACCGGACCTGATGCACCTTGTATTTTGGGAATTGATTTTCTAAGAGAAGGGCGTTTCAAAGACCCTAGAGGTTACAAATGGGCTTTTGGAGTAGCTTCAATAGAAATTGATGGACAAAAATTGAAGCTATCTGCCAGACCTGAACTTTCTGATGAATCTGCAGTTGTGGGACAACATAAGATACAGGACATTAAATTGCCGGTTGCTTCTCAGACTGTACATCACAGACAATACAGAACCAACCGTGACTCTTTGTTGCCCATTCAGAATCTGATTCGTCAGTTGGAGAGTCAGAAAGTCGTCAGCAAAACTCATTCACCTTTCAACAGTCCAGTGTGGCCTGTGCGGAAGCAGAATGGAGACTGGCGTCTGACAGTAGACTACCGAGCCCTGAATGAAGTGACACCACCTATGAGTGCAGCAGTACCAGACATGATGGAGCTACAGTATGAGCTGGAACTAAAGAGGCCAAATGGTATGCTACCATAGACATTGCTAATGCATTTTTCTCTATTCCCATAGCAGAGGAATGCAGGCCTCAGTTTGCTTTCACCTGGAGAGGAATCCAGTACACTTTCAACAGATTGCCAATGGGCTGGATCCACAGCTCAAGCATCTGTCATGCAGTGATCCACGATGCTCTGGAGAAAGGAGTGCTCCAGAACACATCCAGTTCATCGATGATATCATCGTCTGGGGTAAAACTGCTGAGGAAGTCTTCGAGAAAGGTAACAAAATCATTGACATTCTTCTGAATGCAGGTTTTGCCATCAAGCGAGACAAGGTGAAAGGACCTACCACAGAAATTCAGTTTCTGGGAGTGCGATGGCAGGATGGACGCCGACACATTCCAGTGGATGTGGTAAACAGAGTCTCTACCATGGCAAGTCCCACAAACAAGCAAGAGACCCTACGTTTCTTGGGGATAGTGGGATTTTGGAGACTGCACATTCCTGGATACAGTCAGATTGTGAAACCTCTGTATGATGTGACTCGAAAGAGAAACCATTTCCACTGGGGACCTGAACAACAAGCAGCCTTTGACCAGATAAAGCAAGAGGTAATTCAAGCAATGGGTCTGGGACCTGTCCGAGATGGTCCAGACATTAAAAACATTTTGTACACGGCTGCAAGTGACAATGGTCCAACCTGGTGCTTGTGGCAAAAAGCTCCAGGTGAGACACGTGGACGACCTCTTGGTTTCTGGAGTCGAGGTTACAGAGGTTCAGAGGCTAATTATACTCCAACAGAGAAAGAAATTCTAGCTGCCTATGAAGGAGTGAAAGCATCTTCTGAAGTGATTGGAACTGAATCACAACTTCTCTTAGCTCCCAGATTACCAGTTTTGAATTGGATGTTCAAAGGCAAAGGTTCCACACCACATCATGCCACAGACTCCACATGGTCTAAGTGGATGGCTCTGATAACACAGAGAGCTCGAATGGGAAATCTTGAAAGACCTGGTCTAGTGGAGGTGATCTCAGTTGGCCTGAAGGTATCAACTGTGCTAAACCTCCAGAGGAGAAAGTAACTCGTGCTGAGGAAGCTCCTCCTTACAATGACCTTTCTGATGATGAAAAGAAATATGCTTTGTTCACAGACGGTTCCTGTCGTCTTGTTGGAAACAAGCGAAGGTGGAAGTCTGCAGTGTGGAGTCCAACACGCCGAGTTGCAGAGGCGAAAGATGGAGAAGGAGAATCCAGTCAGTTCGCAGAGGTAAAAGCTGTCCAGCTAGCTCTCGACGTGGCTGAACGTGAGAGATGGCCAAAGCTTTATCTCTACACCGACTCATGGATGGTAGCCAATGCTCTATGGGGTTGGCTAAAGAACTGGAAGAAGAGTGGTTGGCAGAGAAAAGGAAAACCCATTTGGGCAGCCAACCTATGGCAGGACATTGCTGATCGAATCGAGAGAATTCCAGTGAAAGTGAGACACATAGATGCTCACATTCCTAAGAGCAAAGCTACTGAGGAACAGCAACACAACCATCAGGCAGATCTAGCTGCAAGAGTTTCTCAAGTAGACATGGACTCTAATCTTGATCTCGACTGGAAACACCGAGGTGAGATATTCTTAGCTCGGTGGGCTCACGATTCGTCAGGACATCAAGGCAGAGATGCAACATACCAATGGGCTCGTGACAGATCCATAGACATTTCCATGGATGCTATCACACAAGTCATCCATGACTGTGACATTTGTGCTGCTATTAAGCAGGCAAAACGACTTAAGCCCTTGTGGTATGGTGACAGATGGTCCAAGTACAAGTATGGTGAAGCTTGGCAGATTGACTACATCACTCTACCACGTTCTCGTTCTGGTAAGCAATACGTGCTTACTATGGTAGAGGCAAACACTGGATGGTTGGAAACTTATCCAGTTCCACATGCAACTGCCGCAACACCATTCTCGGTCTGGAGAGACAGATACTGTGGAGACACGGAACTCCAGAGAGGATTGAGTCAGACAACGGAACTCATTTCAAGAACAACCTTGTAAAGAACTGGGCCAAAGAGCACGGTATTGAGTGGATATTCCACATTCCCTACTATGCACCAGCTTCAGGGAAGATTGAACGCTACAACGGTTTGTTGAAGACCACTCTTAAAGCCATGGGGGTGGATCTTTGAAAAACTGGGAAAACATTTAGCACAAGCAACCTGGCTGGTAAATAGTAGAGGTTCAGTAAACCGAGCTGGACCTGCACATTCAAATTTGCTACGGAAGGTGGAAGGTGATAGAGTTCCTGTTGTTAGAGAAAAGAATCTGTTAGGTAAAACTGTTTGGGTATTTTCACCCTCAGGAGAGGCTAAACCTGTCCGAGGGGTGGTTTCAGCTGAAGGTCCGGGTCACACTTATTGGGTAATGCAAGAGAATGGTGAAATTCAGTGTATTCCACAAAGAAATTTAACTTTAGCTGAAAGAGGTTAACTTTCAAACTGCTGTACAGCTACATCGCGCCCAAAAGAAGAATCAACAAGGAATCTACGGTGCACGAACCCTGAGAGCCCTGAGCCCTGAGTCAACTAAGAGACCCTGAGATTTCCCTGTTTCCTTTTTCTTCGCTTCGTCGGTGAAGAAATGAACTGTTTTCCATTTTTCTCATTTTCTGATTTTCTTGGACTTTTGAATCATCTACACCTGAGCATAGCCGAATGGACTATGAACTTTACTCACGAACTGTAAATATCATCTTGGATTGAATGGACAGTATAAACAGCCAATGAAAATTGTTTAGAAGGGGTGGATTGTGCCCGGTTGACGGTGTCCCTTTAAGAAAGGGAATATGGTGAACGGAAGTTGGTAAACGGAAGGAAGAGTCTAAACTAATTTTTCATTGGGCAAGTGGGAGGAAGCACTATCTGGCCTGAGAGTGAAGTGGGCATTCCCAGCACTTCTCTGTCACTCTTGCTTCCGCATTTCCTTCGGTGCAGCAGCTGTGCTGGGCTTTCTGCCAAGACTCCGGCCTTGAAAAAGACTAACCTGTTTTTTCCAATTAACACAAACTGCTTCTAACATTTTTTTTTCTCTCTTTTCTTCCTCTTTCTATCCCATTCTGGGGAAAGGGGGAAGAGGGGAGAGCGGAGGTGAGGAACATCGGCACGGGGAACCCTCGGCAAGGGGGCTACTCTCATTTCTGTGTTACACTGCATTGTATATCTTTGTATATATTGTAGATATTGTAAATTTGTAAATATTCCCCTGCAAAATCCTACACTGCTTTGTAAATATAGCTCCACTGCTTTGCTAATTCAGCTGGTGAGTTTTTTTCCTTTCCCTTCAATTTTTTTTTCCCTTTACTTACAAGGGGGAAGGAAGAGGCTTCTCAGCCCTTCCAACCCACCACACTTATTCCTTTCACTGCTCCAACCTGCACATTTTGAGAGGTAAAACTAATGAAAAAGGGAAAACCTAAAGGGAAAGACCTAGCACCAAATTGCATTGGCCATCTGATCTAACTTCTGGAGGCAGTCAAAATGAGTGTTTGAATTCTTCCCTACCTTATTCCTGTGCTCAGATACAAACTGCTCCAACCTGCAGTAAAATGCTTGATTTTGAGAGTGAGCGAAACTAATGAAAACATTGTGGGGGTAAAACCTAAAGGGAAAGACCTAGCACCAAATTGCATTGGCCATCTGATCTAACTTCTGGAGGCAGTCAAAATGAGTGTTTGAATTCTTCCCTACCTTATTCCTGTGCTCAGATACAAACTGCTCCAACCTGCAGTAAAATGCTTGATTTTGAGAGTGAGCGAAACTAATGAAAACATTGTGGGGGTAAAACCTAAAGGGAAAGACCTAGCACCAAATTGCATTGGCCATCTGATCTAACTTCTGGAGGCAGTCAAAATGAGTATTTGAATTCTTCCCTACCTTATTCCTGTGCTCAGATACAAACTGCTCCAACCTGCAGTAAAATGCTTGATTTTGAGAGTGAGCGAAACTAATGAAAACATTGTGGGGGTAAAACCTAAAGGGAAAGACCTAGCACCAAATTGCATTGGCCATCTGATCTAACTTCTGGAGGCAGTCAAAATGAGTGTTTGAATTCTTCCCTACCTTATTCCTGTGCTCAGATACAAACTGCTCCAACCTGCAGTAAAATGCTTGATTTTGAGAGTGAGCGAAACTAATGAAAACATTGTGGGGGTAAAACCTAAAGGGAAAGACCTAGCACCAAATTGCATTGGCCATCTGATCTAACTTCTGGAGGCAGTCAAAATGAGTGTTTGAATTCTTCCCTACCTTATTCCTGTGCTCAGATACAAACTGCTCCAACCTGCAGTAAAATGCTTGATTTTGAGAGTGAGCGAAACTAATGAAAACATTGTGGGGTAAAACCTAAAGGGAAAGACCTAGCACCAAATTGCATTGGCCATCTGATCTAACTTCTGGAGGCAGTCAAAATGAGTGTTTGAATTCTTCCCTACCTTATTCCTGTGCTCAGATACAAACTGCTCCAACCTGCAGTAAAATGCTTGATTTTGAGAGTGAGCGAAACTAATGAAAACATTGTGGGGTAAAACCTAAAGGGAAAGACCTAGCACCAAATTGCATTGGCCATCTGATCTAACTTCTGGAGGCAGTCAAAATGAGTGTTTGAATTCTTCCCTACCTTATTCCTGTGCTCAGATACAAACTGCTCCAACCTGCAGTAAAATGCTTGATTTTGAGAGTGAGCGAAACTAATGAAAACATTGTGGGGGTAAAACCTAAAGGGAAAGACCTAGCACCAAATTGCATTGGCCATCTGATCTAACTTCTGGAGGCAGTCAAAATGAGTGTTTGAATTCTTCCCTACCTTATTCCTGTGCTCAGATACAAACTGCTCCAACCTGCAGTAAAATGCTTGATTTTGAGAGTGAGCGAAACTAATGAAAACATTGTGGGGGTAAAACCTAAAGGGAAAGACCTAGCACCAAATTGCATTGGCCATCTGATCTAACTTCTGGAGGCAGTCAAAATGAGTGTTTGAATTCTTCCTACCTTATTCCTGTGCTCAGATACAAACTGCTCCAACCTGCAGTAAAATGCTTGATTTTGAGAGTGAGCGAAACTAATGAAAACATTGTGGGGGTAAAACCTAAAGGGAAAGACCTAGCACCAAATTGCATTGGCCATCTGATCTAACTTCTGGAGGCAGTCAAAATGGTCCTTTGAATTCTTCCCTACCTTATTCCTGTGCTCAGATACAAACTGCTCCAACCTGCAGTAAAATGCTTGATTTTGAGAGTGAGCGAAACTAATGAAAACATTGTGGGGGTAAAACCTAAAGGGAAAGACCTAGCACCAAATTGCATTGGCCATCTGATCTAACTTCTGGAGGCAGTCAAAATGAGTATTTGAATTCTTCCCTACCTTATTCCTGTGCTCAGATACAAACTGCTCCAACCTGCAGTAAAATGCTTGATTTTGAGAGTGAGCGAAACTAATGAAAACATTGTGGGGGTAAAACCTAAAGGGAAAGACCTAGCACCAAATTGCATTGGCCATCTGATCTAACTTCTGGAGGCAGTCAAAATGAGTGTTTGAATTCTTCCCTACCTTATTCCTGTGCTCAGATACAAACTGCTCCAACCTGCAGTAAAATGCTTGATTTGGAGAGTGAGCGAAACTAATGAAAACATTGTGGGGGTAAAACCTAAAGGGAAAGACCTAGCACCAAATTGCATTGGCCATCTGATCTAACTTCTGGAGGCAGTCAAAATGAGTGTTTGAATTCTTCCCTACCTTATTCCTGTGCTCAGATACAAACTGCTCCAACCTGCAGTAAAATGCTTGATTTTGAGAGTGAGCGAAACTAATGAAAACATTGTGGGGGTAAAACCTAAAGGGAAAGACCTAGCACCAAATTGCATTGGCCATCTGATCTAACTTCTGGAGGCAGTCAAAATGAGTGTTTGAATTCTTCCCTACCTCATTCCTGTGCTCAGATACAAACTGCTCCAACCTGCAGTAAACTGCTTGATTTTGAGAGTGAGCGAAACTAATGAAAACATTGTGGGGGTAAAACCTAAAGGGAAAGACCTAGCACCAAATTGCATTGGCCATCTGATCTAACTTCTGGAGGCAGTCAAAATGAGTGTTTGAATTCTTCCCTACCTTATTCCTGTGCTCAGATACAAACTGCTCCAACCAGCTGTAAACTGCTTGATTTTGAGAGTGAGCGAAAGTAATGAAAACATTGTGGGGGTAAAACCTAAAGGGAAAGACCTAGCACCAAATTGCATTGGCCATCTGATCTAACTTCTGGAGGCAGTCAAAATGAGTATTTGAATTCTTCCCTACCTTATTCCTGTGCTCAGATACAAACTGTTCCAACCTGCAGTAAAATGCTTGATTTTGAGAGTGAGTGAAACTAATGAAAATATTGTGGGGGTAAAACCTAAAGGGAAAGACCTAGCACCAAATTGCATTGGCCATCTGATCTAACTTCTGGAGGCAGTCAAAATGAGTGTTTGAATTCTTCCCTACCTTATTCCTGTGCTCAGATACAAACTGCTCCAACCTGCAGTAAAATGCTTGATTTTGAGAGTGAGCGAAACTAATGAAAACATTGTGGGGGTAAAACCTAAAGGGAAAGACCTAGCACCAAATTGCATTGGCCATCTGATCTAACTTCTGGAGGCAGTCAAAATGAGTGTTTGAATTCTTCCCTACCTCATTCCTCTGCTCAGATACAAACTGCTCCAACCTGCTGTAAACTGCTTGATTTTGAGAGTGAGCGAAACTAATGAAAACATTGTGGGGGTAAAACCTAAAGGGAAAGACCTAGCACCAAATTGCATTGGCCATCTGATCTAACTTCTGGAGGCAGTCAAAATGAGTGTTTGAATTCTTCCCTACCTTATTCCTGTGCTCAGATACAAACTGCTCCAACCTGCAGTAAAATGCTTGATTTTGAGAGTGAGCGAAACTAATGAAAACATTGTGGGGTAAAACCTAAAGGGAAAGACCTAGCACCAAATTGCATTGGCCATCTGATCTAACTTCTGGAGGCAGTCAAAATGAGTGTTTGAATTCTTCCCTACCTTATTCCTGTGCTCAGATACAAACTGCTCCAACCTGCTGTAAAATGCTTGATTTTGAGAGTGAGCGAAACTAATGAAAACATTGTGGGGTAAAACCTAAAGGGAAAGACCTAGCACCAAATTGCATTGGCCATCTGATCTAACTTCTGGAGGCAGTCAAAATGAGTGTTTGAATTCTTCCCTACCTTATTCCTGTGCTCAGATACAAACTGCTCCAACCTGCAGTAAAATGCTTGATTTGAGAGTGAGCGAAACTAATGAAAACATTGTGGGGGTAAAACCTAAAGGGAAAGACCTAGCACCAAATTGCATTGGCCATCTGATCTAACTTCTGGAGGCAGTCAAAATGAGTATTTGAATTCTTCCCTACCTTATTCCTGTGCTCAGATACAAACTGCTCCAACCTGCAGTAAAATGCTTGATTTGAGAGTGAGCGAAACTAATGAAAACATTGTGGGGTAAAACCTAAAGGGAAAGACCTAGCACCAAATTGCATTGGCCATCTGATCTAACTTCTGGAGGCAGTCAAAATGAGTATTTGAATTCTTCCTACCTTATTCCTGTGCTCAGATACAAACTGCTCCAACCTGCAGTAAAATGCTTGATTTTGAGAGTGAGCGAAACTAATGAAAACATTGTGGGGTAAAACCTAAAGGGAAAGACCTAGCACCAAATTGCATTGGCCATCTGATCTAACTTCTGGAGGCAGTCAAAATGAGTATTTGAATTCTTCCTACCTTATTCCTGTGCTCAGATACAAACTGCTCCAACCTGCAGTAAAATGCTTGATTTGAGAGTGAGCTTAACTAATGAAAACATTGTGGGGGTAAAACCTAAAGGAAAGACCTAGCACCAAATTGCATTGGCCATCTGATCTAACTTCTGGAGGCAGTCAAAATGAGTGTTTGAATTATTCCTTACCTTATTCCTGTGCTCAGATACAAACTGCTCCAACCTGCTAGTAAACTGCTAGATTTTGAGAGTGAGCGAAACCAATGAAAACATTGTGGGGGTAAAACCTAAAGGGAAAGACCTAGCACCAAATTGCATTGGCCATCTGATCTAACTTCTGGACACAGTCAAAATGAGTATTTGAATTCTTCCCTACCTTATTCCTGTGCTCAGATACAAACTGCTCCAACCAGCTGTAAAATGCTTGATTTTGAGAGTGAGCGAAAGTAATGAAAACATTGTGGGGATAAAACCTAAAGGGAAAGACCTAGCACCAAATTGCATTGGCCATCTGATCTAACTTCTGGAGGCAGTCAAAATGAGTATTTGAATTCTTCCCTACCTTATTCATGTGCTCAGATACAAACTGTTCCAACCTGCATTAAAATGCTTGATTTTGAGAGTGAGTGAAACTAATGAAAATATTGTGGGGGTAAAACCTAAAGGGAAAGACCTAGCACCAAATTGCATTGGCCATCTGATCTAACTTCTGGAGGCAGTCAAAATGAGTGTTTGAATTCTTCCCTACCTTATTCCTGTGCTCAGATACAAACTGCTCCAACCTGCAGTAAAATGCTTGATTTCGAGAGTGAGCGAAACTAATGAAAACATTGTGGGGGTAAAACCTAAAGGGAAAGACCTAGCACCAAATTGCATTGGCCATCTGATCTAACTTCTGGAGGCAGTCAAAATGGTCCTTAGAATTCTTCCCTACCTCATTCCTCTGCTCAGATACAAACTGCTCCAACCTGCTGTAAACTGCTAGATTTTGAGCGTGAGCGAAACTAATGAAAACATTGTGGGGGTAAAACCTAAAGGGAAAGACCTAGCACCAAATTGCATTGGCCATCTGATCTAACTTCTGGAGGCAGTCAAAATGAGTGTTTGAATTATTCCTTACCTTATTCCTGTGCTCAGATACAAACTGCTCCAACCTGCAGTAAAATGCTTGATTTCGAGAGTGAGCGAAACTAATGAAAACATTGTGGGGGTAAAACCTAAAGGGAAAGACCTAGCACCAAATTGCATTGGCCATCTGATCTAACTTCTGGAGGCAGTCAAAATGGTCCTTAGAATTCTTCCCTACCTCATTCCTCTGCTCAGATACAAACTGCTCCAACCTGCTGTAAACTGCTTGATTTTGAGAGTGAGCGAAACCAATGAAAACATTGTGGGGGTAAAACCTAAAGGGAAAGACCTAGCACCAAATTGCATTGGCCATCTGATCTAACTTCTGGAGGCAGTCAAAATGAGTATTTGAATTCTTCCCTACCTTATTCCTGTGCTCAGATACAAACTGCTCCAACCTGCAGTAAAATGCTTGATTTGAGAGTGAGCGAAACTAATGAAAACATTGTGGGGGTAAAACCTAAAGGGAAAGACCTAGCACCAAATTGCATTGGCCATCTGATCTAACTTCTGGAGGCAGTCAAAATGAGTATTTGAATTCTTCCCTACCTTATTCCTGTGCTCAGATACAAACTGCTCCAACCTGCAGTAAAATGCTTGATTTCGAGAGTGAGCGAAACTAATGAAAACATTGTGGGGTAAAACCTAAAGGGAAAGACCTAGCACCAAATTGCATTGGCCATCTGATCTAACTTCTGGAGGCAGTCAAAATGAGTATTTGAATTCTTCCCTACCTTATTCCTGTGCTCAGATACAAACTGCTCCAACCTGCAGTAAAATGCTTGATTTCGAGAGTGAGCGAAACTAATGAAAACATTGTGGGGTAAAACCTAAAGGGAAAGACCTAGCACCAAATTGCATTGGCCATCTGATCTAACTTCTGGAGGCAGTCAAAATGAGTGTTTGAATTATTCCTTACCTTATTCCTGTGCTCAGATACAAACTGCTCCAACCTGCAGTAAAATGCTTGATTTGAGAGTGAGCGAAACTAATGAAAACATTGTGGGGGTAAAACCTAAAGGGAAAGACCTAGCACCAAATTGCATTGGCCATCTGATCTAACTTCTGGAGGCAGTCAAAATGAGTATTTGAATTCTTCCTACCTTATTCCTGTGCTCAGATACAAACTGCTCCAACCTGCAGTAAAATGCTTGATTTTGAGAGTGAGCGAAACTAATGAAAACATTGTGGGGGTAAAACCTAAAGGGAAAGACCTAGCACCAAATTGCATTGGCCATCTGATCTAACTTCTGGAGGCAGTCAAAATGATCCTTAGAATTCTTCCCTACCTTATTCCTGTGCTCAGATACAAACTGCTCCAACCTGCAGTAAAATGCTTGATTTCGTGAGTGAGCGAAACTAATGAAAACATTGTGGGGGTAAAACCTAAAGGGAAAGGCCTAGCACCAAATTGCATTGGCCATCTGATCTAACTTCTGGAGGCAGTCAAAATGAGTGTTTGAATTCTTCCCTACCTTATTCCTGTGCTCAGATACAAACTGCTCCAACCTGCAGTAAAATGCTTGATTTCGAGAGTGAGCGAAACTAATGAAAACATTGTGGGGGTAAAACCTAAAGGGAAAGGCCTAGCACCAAATTGCATTGGCCATCTGATCTAACTTCTGGAGGCAGTCAAAATGGTCCTTAGAATTCTTCCCTACCTCATTCCTCTGCTCAGATACAAACTGCTCCAACCTGCTAGTAAACTGCTAGATTTTGAGCGTGAGCGAAACCAATGAAAACATTGTGGGGGTAAAACCTAAAGGGAAAGACCTAGCACCAAATTGCATTGGCCATCTGATCTAACTTCTGGAGGCAGTCAAAATGGTCCTTAGAATTCTTCCCTACCTCATTCCTCTGGTCAGATACAAACTGTTCCAACCTGCATTAAAATGCTTGATTTCGAGAGTGAGTGAAACTAATGAAAATATTGTGGGGGTAAAACCTAAAGGGAAAGACCTAGCACCAAATTGCATTGGCCATCTGATCTAACTTCTGGAGGCAGTCAAAATGGTCCTTAGAATTCTTCCCTACCTCATTCCTCTGCTCAGATACAGGTTTCTCCAACCGGCTGTAAACTGCTTGATTTTGAGAGTGAGCGAAACTAATGAAAACATTGTGGGGGTAAAACCTAAAGGGAAAGGCCTAGCACCAAATTGCATTGGCCATCTGATCTAACTTCTGGAGGCAGTCAAAATGAGTGTTTGAATTCTTCCCTACCTTATTCCTGTGCTCAGATACAAACTGCTCCAACCTGCTGTAAACTGCTAGATTTTGAGCGTGAGCGAAACCAATGAAAACATTGTGGGGGTAAAACCTAAAGGGAAAGACCTAGCACCAAATTGCATTGGCCATCTGATCTAACTTCTGGAGGCAGTCAAAATGAGTATTTGAATTCTTCCCTACCTTATTCCTGTGCTCAGATACAAACTGCTCCAACCTGCAGTAAAATGCTTGATTTTGAGAGTGAGCGAAACTAATGAAAACATTGTGGGGGTAAAACCTAAAGGGAAAGACCTAGCACCAAATTGCATTGGCCATCTGATCTAACTTCTGGAGGCAATCAAAATGATCCTTAGAATTCTTCCCTACCTTATTCCTGTGCTCAGATACAAACTGCTCCAACCTGCACTAAAATGCTTGATTTTGAGAGTGAGCGAAACTAATGAAAACATTGTGGGGGTAAAACCTAAAGGGAAAGACCTAGCACCAAATTGCATTGGCCATCTGATCTAACTTCTGGAGGCAGTCAAAATGAGTGTTTGAATTATTCCTTACCTTATTCCTGTGCTCAGATACAAACTGCTCCAACCTGCAGTAAAATGCTTGATTTCGAGAGTGAGCGAAACTAATGAAAATATTGTGGGGGTAAAACCTAAAGGGAAAGACCTAGCACCAAATTGCATTGGCCATCTGATCTAACTTCTGGAGGCAGTCAAAATGAGTATTTGAATTCTTCCCTACCTTATTCCTGTGCTCAGATACAAACTGCTCCAACCTGCAGTAAAATGCTTGATTTTGAGAGTGAGCGAAACTAATGAAAACATTGTGGGGGTAAAACCTAAAGGGAAAGACCTAGCACCAAATTGCATTGGCCATCTGATCTAACTTCTGGAGGCAGTCAAAATGAGTATTTGAATTCTTCCCTACCTTATTCCTGTGCTCAGATACAAACTGCTCCAACCTGCAGTAAAAAGCTTGATTTTGAGAGTGAGCGAAACTAATGAAAACATTGTGGGGGTAAAACCTAAAGGGAAAGACCTAGCACCAAATTGCATTGGCCATCTGATCTAACTTCTGGAGGCAGTCAAAATGATCCTTTGAATTCTTCCCTACCGCATTCCTCTGCTCAGATACAAACTGCTCCAACCTGCAGTAAAATGCTTGATTTTAGAGTGAGCGAAACTAATGAAAACATTGTGGGGGTAAAACCTAAAGGGAAAGACCTAGCACCAAATTGCATTGGCCATCTGATCTAACTTCTGGAGGCAGTCAAAATGAGTATTTGAATTCTTCCCTACCTTATTCCTGTGCTCAGATACAAACTGCTCCAACCTGCAGTAAAATGCTTGATTTTGAGAGTGA
This sequence comes from Melanerpes aurifrons, assembly GCA_011125475.1. Taxonomy (NCBI): domain Eukaryota; kingdom Metazoa; phylum Chordata; class Aves; order Piciformes; family Picidae; genus Melanerpes; species Melanerpes aurifrons. The sequence goes on from WWNC01000278.1 coordinate 132,262, forward strand.
GCGAAACTAATGAAAACATTGTGGGGGTAAAACCTAAAGGGAAAGACCTAGCACCAAATTGCATTGGCCATCTGATCTAACTTCTGGAGGCAGTCAAAATGAGTATTTGAATTCTTCCCTACCTTATTCCTGTGCTCAGATACAAACTGCTCCAACCTGCAGTAAAATGCTTGATTTTGAGAGTGAGTGAAACTAATGAAAACATTGTGGGGGTAAAACCTAAAGGGAAAGACCTAGCACCAAATTGCATTGGCCATCTGATCTAACTTCTGGAGGCAGTCAAAATGAGTGTTTGAATTCTTCCCTACCTTATTCCTGTGCTCAGATACAAACTGCTCCAACCTGCAGTAAACTGCTTGATTTCGAGAGTGAGCGAAACTAATGAAAACATTGTGGGGGTAAAACCTAAAGGGAAAGACCTAGCACCAAATTGCATTGGCCATCTGATCTAACTTCTGGAGGCAGTCAAAATGGTCCTTAGAATTCTTCCCTACCTCATTCCTCTGCTCAGATACAGGGTGCTCCAACCTGCTGTAAACTGCTTGATTTTGAGAGTGAGCGAAACTAATGAAAACATTGTGGGGGTAAAACCTAAAGGGAAAGACCTAGCACCAAATTGCATTGGCCATCTGATCTAACTTCTGGAGGCAGTCAAAATGAGTATTTGAATTCTTCCCTACCTTATTCCTGTGCTCAGATAGAAGGTGCTCCAACCTGCAGTAAAATGCTTGACTTCGAGAGTGAGCGAAACTAATGAAAATATTGTGGGGGTAAAACCTAAAGGGAAAGACCTAGCACCAAATTGCATTGGCCATCTGATCTAACTTCTGGAGGCAGTCAAAATGGTCCTTAGAATTCTTCCCTACCTCATTCCTCTGCTCAGATACAAACTGCTCCAACCTGCAGTAAAATGCTTGATTTTGAGAGTGAGCGAAATTAATGAAAACATTGTGGGGGTAAAACCTAAAGGGAAAGACCTAGCACCAAATTGCATTGGCCATCTGATCTAACTTCTGGAGGCAGTCAAAATGAGTATTTGAATTCTTCCCTACCTTATTCCTGTGCTCAGATACAAACTGCTCCAACCAGCTGTAAACTGCTTGATTTCGAGAGTGAGTGAAACTAATGAAAATATTGTGGGGGTAAAACCTAAAGGGAAAGACCTAGCACCAAATTGCATTGGCCATCTGATCTAACTTCTGGAGGCAGTCAAAATGGTTCTTAGAACTCTTCCCTACCTCATTCTTCTGCTCAGATACAGGGTGCTCCCACCTGCAGTAAAATGCTTGATTTTGAGAGTGAGCGAAACTAATGAAAACATTGTGGGGGTAAAACCTAAAGGGAAAGGCCTAGCACCAAATTGCATTGGCCATCTGATCTAACTTCTGGAGGCAGTCAAAATGAGTGTTTGAAGTCTTCCCTACCTTATTCCTGTGCTCAGATACAAACTGCTCCAACCTGCAGTAAAATTCTTGATTTTGAGAGTGAGCGAAACTAATGAAAACATTGTGGGGGTAAAACCTAAAGGGAAAGACCTAGCACCAAATTGCATTGGCCATCTGATCTAACTTCTGGAGGCAGTCAAAATGGTCCTTAGAATTCTTCCCTACCTCATTCCTCTGCTCAGATACAAACTGCTCCAACCTGCTGTAAAATGCTTGATTTCGAGAGTGAGCGAAACCAATGAAAACATTGTGGGGGTAAAACCTAAAGGGAAAGACCTAGCACCAAATTGCATTGGCCATCTGATCTAACTTCTGGAGGCAGTCAAAATGAGTATTTGAATTCTTCCCTACCTTATTCCTGTGCTCAGATACAAACTGCTCCAACCTGCAGTAAAATTCTTGATTTCGAGAGTGAGCGAAACTAATGAAAACATTGTGGGGGTAAAACCTAAAGGGAAAGACCTAGCACCAAATTGCATTGGCCATCTGATCTAACTTCTGGAGGCAGTCAAAATGAGTATTTGAATTCTTCCCTACCTTATTCCTGTGCTCAGATACAAACTGCTCCAACCTGCAGTAAAATGCTTGATTTCGAGAGTGAGCGAAACTAATGAAAACATTGCGGGGGTAAAACCTAAAGGGAAAGACCTAGCACCAAATTGCATTGGCCATCTGATCTAACTTCTGGAGGCAGTCAAAATGAGTGTTTGAATTATTCCTTACCTTATTCCTGTGCTCAGATACAAACTGCTCCAACCTGCTGTAAACTGCTAGATTTTGAGCGTGAGCGAAACCAATGAAAACATTGTGGGGGTAAAACCTAAAGGGAAAGACCTAGCACCAAATTGCATTGGCCATCTGATCTAACTTCTGGAGGCAGTCAAAATGAGTGTTTGAATTATTCCTTACCTTATTCCTGTGCTCAGATACAAACTGCTCCAACCTGCAGTAAAATGCTTGATTTTGAGAGTGAGCGAAACTAATGAAAACATTGTGGGGTAAAACCTAAAGGGAAAGACCTAGCACCAAATTGCATTGGCCATCTGATCTAACTTCTGGAGGCAGTCAAAATGGTCCTTTGAATTCTTCCCTACTCATTCCTCTGCTCAGATACAAACTGCTCCAACCTGCTGTAAACTGCTAGATTTTGAGCGTGAGCGAAACCAATGAAAACATTGTGGGGTAAAACCTAAAGGGAAAGACCTAGCACCAAATTGCATTGGCCATCTGATCTAACTTCTGGAGGCAGTCAAAATGGTATTTGAATTCTTCCCTACCTTATTCCTGTGCTCAGATACAAACTGCTCCAACCTGCAGTAAAATGCTTGATTTTGAGAGTGAGCGAAACTAATGAAAACATTGTGGGGGTAAAACCTAAAGGGAAAGACCTAGCACCAAATTGCATTGGCCATCTGATCTAACTTCTGGAGGCAGTCAAAATGAGTATTTGAATTCTTCCCTACCTTATTCCTGTGCTCAGATACAAGGTGCTCCAACCTGCAGTAAAATGCTTGATTTTGAGAGTGAGCGAAACTAATGAAAACATTGTGGGGGTAAAACCTAAAGGGAAAGACCTAGCACCAAATTGCATTGGCCATCTGATCTAACTTCTGGAGGCAGTCAAAATGAGTATTTGAATTCTTCCCTACCTTATTCCTGTGCTCAGATACAAGGTGCTCCAACCTGCAGTAAAATGCTTGATTTTGAGAGTGAGCGAAACTAATGAAAACATTGTGGGGGTAAAACCTAAAGGGAAAGACCTAGCACCAAATTGCATTGGCCATCTGATCTAACTTCTGGAGGCAGTCAAAATGAGTATTTGAATTCTTCCCTACCTTATTCCTGTGCTCAGATACAAACTGCTCCAACCTGCAGTAAAATGCTAGATTTTGAGAGGGAGCGAAACTAATGAAAACATTGTGGGGGTAAAACCTAAAGGGAAAGACCTAGCACCAAATTGCATTGGCCATCTGATCTAACTTCTGGAGGCAGTCAAAATGAGTGTTTGAATTATTCCTTACCTTATTCCTGTGCTCAGATACAAACTGCTCCAACCTGCAGTAAAATGCTTGATTTCGAGAGTGAGCGAAACTAATGAAAATATTGTGGGGGTAAAACCTAAAGGGAAAGGCCTAGCACCAAATTGCATTGGCCATCTGATCTAACTTCTGGAGGCAGTCAAAATGAGTGTTTGAATTATTCCTTACCTTATTCCTGTGCTCAGATACAAACTGCTCCAACCTGCAGTAAAATTCTTGATTTCGAGAGTGAGCGAAACTAATGAAAACATTGTGGGGGTAAAACCTAAAGGGAAAGACCTAGCACCAAATTGCATTGGCCATCTGATCTAACTTCTGGAGGCAGTCAAAATGAGTATTTGAATTCTTCCCTACCTTATTCCTGTGCTCAGATACAAACTGCTCCAACCTGCAGTAAAATGCTTGATTTCGAGAGTGAGCGAAACTAATGAAAACATTGCGGGGGTAAAACCTAAAGGGAAAGACCTAGCACCAAATTGCATTGGCCATCTGATCTAACTTCTGGAGGCAGTCAAAATGAGTGTTTGAATTATTCCTTACCTTATTCCTGTGCTCAGATACAAACTGCTCCAACCTGCAGTAAAATGCTTGATTTCGAGAGTGAGCGAAACTAATGAAAATATTGTGGGGGTAAAACCTAAAGGGAAAGACCTAGCACCAAATTGCATTGGCCATCTGATCTAACTTCTGGAGGCAGTCAAAATGGTCCTTAGAATTCTTCCCTACCTCATTCCTCTGCTCAGATACAAACTGCTCCAACCTGCAGTAAAATGCTTGATTTCGAGAGTGAGCGAAACTAATGAAAACATTGTGGTGGTAAAACCTAAAGGGAAAGACCTAGCACCAAATTGCATTGGCCATCTGATCTAACTTCTGGAGGCAGTCAAAATGAGTGTTTGAATTCTTCCCTACCTTATTCCTGTGCTCAGATACAAACTGCTCCAACCAGCTGTAAACTGCTTGATTTCGAGAGTGAGCGAAAGTAATGAAAACATTGTGGGGGTAAAACCTAAAGGGAAAGACCTAGCACCAAATTGCATTGGCCATCTGATCTAACTTCTGGAGGCAGTCAAAATGAGTATTTGAATTCTTCCCTACCTTATTCATGTGCTCAGATACAAACTGTTCCAACCTGCATTAAAATGCTTGATTTCGAGAGTGAGTGAAACTAATGAAAATATTGTGGGGGTAAAACCTAAAGGGAAAGACCTAGCACCAAATTGCATTGGCCATCTGATCTAACTTCTGGAGGCAGTCAAAATGAGTGTTTGAATTCTTCCCTACCTTATTCCTGTGCTCAGATACAAACTGCTCCAACCTGCAGTAAACTGCTTGATTTTGAGAGTGAGCGAAACTAATGAAAACATTGTGGGGGTAAAACCTAAAGGGAAAGACCTAGCACCAAATTGCATTGGCCATCTGATCTAACTTCTGGAGGCAGTCAAAATGGTCCTTAGAATTCTTCCCTACCTCATTCCTCTGCTCAGATACAAACTGCTCCAACCTGCTGTAAACTGCTAGATTTTGAGCGTGAGCGAAACCAATGAAAACATTGTGGGGGTAAAACCTAAAGGGAAAGACCTAGCACCAAATTGCATTGGCCATCTGATCTAACTTCTGGAGGCAGTCAAAATGAGTATTTGAATTCTTCCCTACCTTATTCCTGTGCTCAGATACAAGGTGCTCCAACCTGCAGTAAAATGCTTGATTTCGAGAGTGAGCGAAACTAATGAAAACATTGTGGGGGTAAAACCTAAAGGGAAAGACCTAGCACCAAATTGCATTGGCCATCTGATCTAACTTCTGGAGGCAGTCAAAATGAGTATTTGAATTCTTCCCTACCTTATTCCTGTGCTCAGATACAAACTGCTCCAACCTGCAGTAAAATGCTTGATTTGGAGAGTGAGCGAAACTAATGAAAACATTGTGGGGGTAAAACCTAAAGGGAAAGACCTAGCACCAAATTGCATTGGCCATCTGATCTAACTTCTGGAGGCAGTCAAAATGAGTATTTGAATTCTTCCCTACCTTATTCCTGTGCTCAGATACAAACTGCTCCAACCTGCAGTAAAATGCTTGATTTCGAGAGTGAGCGAAACTAATGAAAACATTGTGGGGGTAAAACCTAAAGGGAAAGACCTAGCACCAAATTGCATTGGCCATCTGATCTAACTTCTGGAGGCAGTCAAAATGAGTGTTTGAATTCTTCCCTACCTTATTCCTGTGCTCAGATACAAACTGCTCCAACCTGCAGTAAAATGCTTGATTTCGAGAGTGAGCGAAACTAATGAAAATATTGTGGGGGTAAAACCTAAAGGGAAAGACCTAGCACCAAATTGCATTGGCCATCTGATCTAACTTCTGGAGGCAGTCAAAATGATCCTTAGAATTCTTCCCTACCTTATTCCTGTGCTCAGATACAAACTGCTCCAACCTGCAGTAAAATGCTTGATTTCGTGAGTGAGCGAAACTAATGAAAACATTGTGGGGGTAAAACCTAAAGGGAAAGGCCTAGCACCAAATTGCATTGGCCATCTGATCTAACTTCTGGAGGCAGTCAAAATGAGTGTTTGAATTCTTCCCTACCTCATTCCTCTGCTCAGATACAAACTGCTCCAACCTGCAATAAACTGCTAGATTTTGAGCGTGAGCGAAACTGATGAAAACATTGTGGGGGTAAAACCTAAAGGGAAAGACCTAGCACCAAATTGCATTGGCCATCTGATCTAACTTCTGGACACAGTCAAAATGAGTATTTGAATTCTTCCCTACCTTATTCCTGTGCTCAGATACAAACTGCTCCAACCAGCTGTAAACTACTTGATTTTGAGAGTGAGCGAAAGTAATGAAAACATTGTGGGGGTAAAACCTAAAGGGAAAGACCTAGCACCAAATTGCATTGGCCATCTGATCTAACTTCTGGAGGCAGTCAAAATGAGTATTTGAATTCTTCCCTACCTTATTCCTGTGCTCAGATACAAACTGTTCCAACCTGCATTAAAATGCTTGATTTCGAGAGTGAGTGAAACTAATGAAAATATTGTGGGGGTAAAACCTAAAGGGAAAGACCTAGCACCAAATTGCATTGGCCATCTGATCTAACTTCTGGAGGCAGTCAAAATGAGTGTTTGAATTCTTCCCTACCTTATTCCTGTGCTCAGATACAAACTGCTCCAACCTGCAGTAAACTGCTTGATTTTGAGAGTGAGCGAAACTAATGAAAACATTGTGGGGGTAAAACCTAAAGGGAAAGACCTAGCACCAAATTGCATTGGCCATCTGATCTAACTTCTGGAGGCAGTCAAAATGGTCCTTAGAATTCTTCCCTACCTCATTCCTCTGCTCAGATACAGGGTGCTCCAACCGGCTGTAAACTGCTTGATTTTGAGAGTGAGCGAAACTAATGAAAACATTGTGGGGGTAAAACCTAAAGGGAAAGACCTAGCACCAAATTGCATTGGCCATCTGATCTAACTTCTGGAGGCAGTCAAAATGAGTATTTGAATTCTTCCCTACCTTATTCCTGTGCTCAGATAGAAGGTGCTCCAACCTGCAGTAAAATGCTTGACTTCGAGAGTGAGCGAAACTAATGAAAATATTGTGGGGGTAAAACCTAAAGGGAAAGACCTAGCACCAAATTGCATTGGCCATCTGATCTAACTTCTGGAGGCAGTCAAAATGAGTATTTGAATTCTTCCCTACCTTATTCCTGTGCTCAGATACAAACTGCTCCAACCTGCAGTAAAATGCTTGATTTCGAGAGTGAGCGAAACTAATGAAAACATTGTGGTGGTAAAACCTAAAGGGAAAGACCTAGCACCAAATTGCATTGGCCATCTGATCTAACTTCTGGAGGCAGTCAAAATGAGTGTTTGAATTCTTCCCTACCTTATTCCTGTGCTCAGATACAAACTGCTCCAACCAGCTGTAAACTGCTTGATTTCGAGAGTGAGCGAAAGTAATGAAAACATTGTGGGGGTAAAACCTAAAGGGAAAGACCTAGCACCAAATTGCATTGGCCATCTGATCTAACTTCTGGAGGCAGTCAAAATGAGTATTTGAATTCTTCCCTACCTTATTCCTGTGCTCAGATACAAACTGCTCCAACCTGCAGTAAAATGCTTGATTTCGAGAGTGAGCGAAACTAATGAAAACATTGTGGGGGTAAAACCTAAAGGGAAAGACCTAGCACCAAATTGCATTGGCCATCTGATCTAACTTCTGGAGGCAGTCAAAATGAGTGTTTGAATTATTCCTTACCTTATTCCTGTGCTCAGATACAAACTGCTCCAACCTGCAGTAAAATGCTTGATTTCGAGAGTGAGCGAAACTAATGAAAATATTGTGGGGGTAAAACCTAAAGGGAAAGGCCTAGCACCAAATTGCATTGGCCATCTGATCTAACTTCTGGAGGCAGTCAAAATGAGTGTTTGAATTATTCCTTACCTTATTCCTGTGCTCAGATACAAACTGCTCCAACCTGCAGTAAAATGCTTGATTTCGAGAGTGAGCGAAACTAATGAAAACATTGTGGGGGTAAAACCTAAAGGGAAAGACCTAGCACCAAATTGCATTGGCCATCTGATCTAACTTCTGGAGGCAGTCAAAATGAGTATTTGAATTCTTCCCTACCTTATTCCTGTGCTCAGATACAAACTGCTCCAACCTGCAGTAAAATGCTTGATTTTGAGAGTGAGCGAAACTAATGAAAACATTGTGGGGTAAAACCTAAAGGGAAAGACCTAGCACCAAATTGCATTGGCCATCTGATCTAACTTCTGGAGGCAGTCAAAATGATCCTTAGAATTCTTCCCTACCTTATTCCTGTGCTCAGATACAAACTGCTCCAACCTGCAGTAAAATGCTTGATTTCGTGAGTGAGCGAAACTAATGAAAACATTGTGGGGGTAAAACCTAAAGGGAAAGGCCTAGCACCAAATTGCATTGGCCATCTGATCTAACTTCTGGAGGCAGTCAAAATGAGTGTTTGAATTCTTCCCTACCTCATTCCTCTGCTCAGATACAAACTGCTCCAACCTGCTAGTAAACTGCTAGATTTTAGCGTGAGCGAAACCGATGAAAACATTGTGGGGGTAAAACCTAAAGGGAAAGACCTAGCACCAAATTGCATTGGCCATCTGATCTAACTTCTGGACACAGTCAAAATGAGTATTTGAATTCTTCCCTACCTTATTCCTGTGCTCAGATACAAACTGCTCCAACCAGCTGTAAACTACTTGATTTTGAGCGAAACTGTTAATGCATTAAAACATTGTGGGGGTAAAACCTAAAGGGAAAGACCTAGCACCAAATTGCATTGGCCATCTGATCTAACTTCTGGAGGCAGTCAAAATGAGTATTTGAATTCTTCCCTACCTTATTCCTGTGCTCAGATACAAACTGTTCCAACCTGCATTAAAATGCTTGATTTCGAGAGTGAGTGAAACTAATGAAAATATTGTGGGGTAAAACCTAAAGGGAAAGACCTAGCACCAAATTGCATTGGCCATCTGATCTAACTTCTGGAGGCAGTCAAAATGGTCCTTTGAATTCTTCCCTACCTCATTCCTCTGCTCAGATACAAACTGCTCCAACCTGCTGTAAACTGCTTGATTTTGAGAGTGAGCGAAACTAATGAAAACATTGTGGGGGTAAAACCTAAAGGGAAAGGCCTAGCACCAAATTGCATTGGCCATCTGATCTAACTTCTGGAGGCAGTCAAAATGAGTGTTTGAATTCTTCCCTACCTTATTCCTGTGCTCAGATACAAACTGCTCCAACCTGCTGTAAACTGCTAGATTTTGAGTGGAGCGAAACTAATGAAAACATTGTGGGGGTAAAACCTAAAGGGAAAGACCTAGCACCAAATTGCATTGGCCATCTGATCTAACTTCTGGAGGCAGTCAAAATGAGTATTTGAATTCTTCCCTACCTTATTCCTGTGCTCAGATACAAACTGCTCCAACCTGCAGTAAAATGCTTGATTTTGAGAGTGAGAGAAACTAATGAAAACATTGTGGGGGTAAAACCTAAAGGGAAAGACCTAGCACCAAATTGCATTGGCCATCTGATCTAACTTCTGGAGGCAGTCAAAATGAGTGTTTAGAATTCTTCCCTACCTTATTCCTGTGCTCAGATACAAACTGCTCCAACCTGCAGTAAAATGCTTGATTTTGAGAGTGAGCGAAACTAATGAAAACATTGTGGGGTAAAACCTAAAGGGAAAGGCCTAGCACCAAATTGCATTGGCCATCTGATCTAACTTCTGGAGGCAGTCAAAATGAGTGTTTGAATTCTTCCTTACCTTATTCCTGTGCTCAGATACAAACTGCTCCAACCTGCAGTAAAATGCTTGATTTCGAGAGTGAGCGAAACTAATGAAAATATTGTGGGGGTAAAACCTAAAGGGAAAGACCTAGCACCAAATTGCATTGGCCATCTGATCTAACTTCTGGAGGCAGTCAAAATGAGTATTTGAATTCTTCCCTACCTTATTCCTGTGCTCAGATACAAACTGCTCCAACCTGCAGTAAACTGCTTGATTTTGAGAGTGAGCGAAACTAATGAAAACATTGTGGGGGTAAAACCTAAAGGGAAAGACCTAGCACCAAATTGCATTGGCCATCTGATCTAACTTCTGGAGGCAGTCAAAATGAGTATTTGAATTCTTCCCTACCTTATTCCTGTGCTCAGATACAAACTGCTCCAACCAGCTGTAAAATGCTTGATTTGAGAGTGAGCGAAACTAATGAAAACATTGTGGGGGTAAAACCTAAAGGGAAAGACCTAGCACCAAATTGCATTGGCCATCTGATCTAACTTCTGGAGGCAGTCAAAATGAGTATTTGAATTCTTCCCTACCTTATTCCTGTGCTCAGATACAAACTGCTCCAACCTGCATTAAAATGCTTGATTTGAGAGTGAGCGAAACTAATGAAAATATTGTGGGGGTAAAACCTAAAGGGAAAGACCTAGCACCAAATTGCATTGGCCATCTGATCTAACTTCTGGAGGCAGTCAAAATGAGTGTTTGAATTCTTCCCTACCTTATTCCTGTGCTCAGATACAAACTGCTCCAACCTGCAGTAAACTGCTTGATTTGAGAGTGAGGCAGAAACTAATGAAAACATTGTGGGGTAAAACCTAAAGGGAAAGACCTAGCACCAAATTGCATTGGCCATCTGATCTAACTTCTGGAGGCAGTCAAAATGGTCCTTTGAATTCTTCCCTACCTTATTCCTGTGCTCAGATACAGGGTGCTCCAACCTGCAGTAAAATGCTTGATTTTGAGAGTGAGCGAAACTAATGAAAACATTGTGGGGTAAAACCTAAAGGGAAAGACCTAGCACCAAATTGCATTGGCCATCTGATCTAACTTCTGGAGGCAGTCAAAATGAGTATTTGAATTCTTCCCTACCTTATTCCTGTGCTCAGATACAAACTGCTCCAACCTGCAGTAAACTGCTTGATTTCGAGAGTGAGCGAAACTAATGAAAACATTGTGGGGTAAAACCTAAAGGGAAAGACCTAGCACCAAATTGCATTGGCCATCTGATCTAACTTCTGGAGGCAGTCAAAATAGTCCTTTGAATTCTTCCTACCTCATTCCTGTGCCAGATA
>WWNC01000279.1:0-141236 GCA_011125475.1 Melanerpes aurifrons
GAGGCAGTCAAAATGAGTATTTGAATTCTTCCCTACCTTATTCCTGTGCTCAGATACAAACTGCTCCAACCTGCAGTAAAATGCTTGATTTGAGAGTGAAGCGAAACTAATGAAAACATTGTGGGGTAAAACCTAAAGGAAAGACCCTAGCACCAAATTGCATTGGCCATCTGATCTAACTTCTGGAGGCAGTCAAAATGAGTATTTGAATTCTTCCCTACCTTATTTGCTCAGATTCTTCCAACCTGCTGTAAAATGCTTGATTTCCGAAACTAATGAAAACATTGTTGGGGTAAAACCTAAAGGAAAGACCTAGCACCAAATGCATTGGCCATCTGATCCAACTTCTGGAGGCAGTCAAAATGAAAATTCTTCCCTACCTTATTCCTGTGCTCAGATACAAACTGCTCCAACCTGCTGTAAAATGCTTGATTTTGAAGTGGCGAAACTAATGAAAACATTGTGGGGTAAAACCTAAAGGAAAGACCTAGCACCAAATTGCATTGGCCATCTGATCTAACTTCTGGAGGCAGTCAAAATGAGTATTTGAATTCTTCCTACCTTATTCCTGTGCTCAGATACAAACTGCTCCAACCTGCAGTAAAATGCTTGATTTTGAGTGAGCGAAACTAATGAAAACATTGTGGGGGTAAAACCTAAAGGAAAGACCTAGCACCAAATTGCATTGGCCATCTGATCTAACTTCTGGAGGCAGTCAAAATGAGTATTTGAATTCTTCCCTACCTTATTCCTGTGCTCAGATACAAACTGCTCCAACCTGCAGTAAAATGCTTGATTTTGAGAGTGAGCGAAACTAATGAAAACATTGTGGGGTAAAACCTAAAGGAAAGACCTAGCACCAAATTGCATTGGCCATCTGATCTAACTTCTGGAGGCAGTCAAAATGAGTATTTGAATTCTTCCCTACCTTATTCCTGTGCTCAGATACAAACTGCTCCAACCTGCAGTAAAATGCTTGATTTTGAGAGTGAGCGAAACTAATGAAAACATTGTGGGTAAAACCTAAAGGGAAAGACCTAGCACCAAATTGCATTGGCCATCTGATCTAACTTCTGGAGGCAGTCAAAATGAGTGTTTGAATTCTTCCCTACCTTATTCCTGTGCTCAGATACAAACTGCTCCAACCTGCTGTAAAATGCTTGATTTTGAGAGTGAGGCGAAACTAATGAAAACATTGTGGGGTAAAACCTAAAGGAAAGACCTAGCACCAAATTGCATTGGCCATCTGATCTAACTTCTGGAGGCAGTCAAAATGAGTATTTGAATTCTTCCTACCTTATTCCTGTGCTCAGATACAAACTGCTCCAACCTGCAGTAAAATGCTTGATTTTGAGTGAAGCGAAACTAATGAAAACATTGTGGGGTAAAACCTAAAGGAAAGACCTAGCACCAAATTGCATTGGCCATCTGATCTAACTTCTGGAGGCAGTCAAAATGAGTATTTGAATTCTTCCCTACCTTATTCCTGTGCTCAGATACAAACTGCTCCAACCTGCAGTAAAATGCTTGATTTTGAGAGTGAGCGAAACTAATGAAAACATTGTGGGGTAAAACCTAAAGGAAAGACCTAGCACCAAATTGCATTGGCCATCTGATCTAACTTCTGGAGGCAGTCAAAATGAGTATTTGAATTCTTCCCTACCTTATTCCTGTGCTCAGATACAAACTGCTCCAACCTGCAGTAAAATGCTTGATTTTGAGAGTGAGCGAAACTAATGAAAACATTGTGGGGGTAAAACCTAAAGGAAAGACCTAGCACCAAATTGCATTGGCCATCTGATCTAACTTCTGGAGGCAGTCAAAATGAGTATTTGAATTCTTCCCTACCTTATTCCTGTGCTCAGATACAAACTGCTCCAACCTGCAGTAAAATGCTTGATTTTGAGAGTGAGCGAAACTAATGAAAACATTGTGGGGGTAAAACCTAAAGGGAAAGACCTAGCACCAAATTGCATTGGCCATCTGATCTAACTTCTGGAGGCAGTCAAAATGAGTATTTGAATTCTTCCCTACCTTATTCCTGTGCTCAGATACAAACTGCTCCAACCTGCAGTAAAATGCTTGATTTGAGAGTGAGCGAAACTAATGAAAACATTGTGGGGTAAAACCTAAAGGAAAGACCTAGCACCAAATTGCATTGGCCATCTGATCTAACTTCTGGAGGCAGTCAAAATGAGTATTTGAATTCTTCCCTACCTTATTCCTGTGCTCAGATACAAACTGCTCCAACCTGCAGTAAAATGCTTGATTTTGAGAGTGGCGAAACTAATGAAAACATTGTGGGGGTAAAACCTAAAGGGAAAGACCTAGCACCAAATTGCATTGGCCATCTGATCTAACTTCTGGAGGCAGTCAAAATGAGTATTTGAATTCTTCCCTACCTTATTCCTGTGCTCAGATACAAACTGCTCCAACCTGCAGTAAAATGCTTGATTTTGAGAGTGGCGAAACTAATGAAAACATTGTGGGGTAAAACCTAAAGGAAAGACCTAGCACCAAATTGCATTGGCCATCTGATCTAACTTCTGGAGGCAGTCAAAATGAGTATTTGAATTCTTCCCTACCTTATTCCTGTGCTCAGATACAAACTGCTCCAACCTGCAGTAAAATGCTTGATTTTGAGAGTGAGCGAAACTAATGAAAACATTGTGGGGTAAAACCTAAAGGAAAGACCTAGCACCAAATTGCATTGGCCATCTGATCTAACTTCTGGAGGCAGTCAAAATGAGTGTTTGAATTCTTCCCTACCTTATTCCTGTGCTCAGATACAAACTGCTCCAACCTGCAGTAAAATGCTTGATTTTGAGAGTGAGCGAAACTAATGAAAACATTGTGGGGGTAAAACCTAAAGGGAAAGACCTAGCACCAAATTGCATTGGCCATCTGATCTAACTTCTGGAGGCAGTCAAAATGAGTATTTGAATTCTTCCCTACCTTATTCCTGTGCTCAGATACAGGGTGCTCCAACCTGCAGTAAAATGCTTGATTTTGAGAGTGAGCGAAACTAATGAAAACATTGTGGGGGTAAAACCTAAAGGGAAAGACCTAGCACCAAATTGCATTGGCCATCTGATCTAACTTCTGGAGGCAGTCAAAATGAGTATTTGAATTCTTCCCTACCTTATTCCTGTGCTCAGATACAAACTGCTCCAACCTGCAGTAAAATGCTTGATTTTGAGAGTGAGCGAAACTAATGAAAACATTGTGGGGTAAAACCTAAAGGAAAGACCTAGCACCAAATTGCATTGGCCATCTGATCTAACTTCTGGAGGCAGTCAAAATGAGTATTTGAATTCTTCCCTACCTTATTCCTGTGCTCAGATACAAACTGCTCCAACCTGCAGTAAAATGCTTGATTCGATTTGAGAGTGAGCGAAACTAATGAAAACATTGTGGGGTAAAACCTAAAGGAAAGACCTAGCACCAAATTGCATTGGCCATCTGATCTAACTTCTGGAGGCAGTCAAAATGAGTATTTGAATTCTTCCCTACCTTATTCCTGTGCTCAGATACAAACTGCTCCAACCTGCAGTAAAATGCTTGATTTTGAGAGTGGCGAAACTAATGAAAACATTGTGGGGTAAAACCTAAAGGAAAGACCTAGCACCAAATTGCATTGGCCATCTGATCTAACTTCTGGAGGCAGTCAAAATGAGTATTTGAATTCTTCCCTACCTTATTCCTGTGCTCAGATACAAACTGCTCCAACCTGCAGTAAAATGCTTGATTTTGAGAGTGAGCGAAACTAATGAAAACATTGTGGGGGTAAAACCTAAAGGAAAGACCTAGCACCAAATTGCATTGGCCATCTGATCTAACTTCTGGAGGCAGTCAAAATGAGTGTTTGAATTCTTCCCTACCTTATTCCTGTGCTCAGATACAAACTGCTCCAACCTGCAGTAAAATGCTTGATTTTGAGAGTGAGCGAAACTAATGAAAACATTGTGGGGGTAAAACCTAAAGGAAAGACCTAGCACCAAATTGCATTGGCCATCTGATCTAACTTCTGGAGGCAGTCAAAATGAGTATTTGAATTCTTCCCTACCTTATTCCTGTGCTCAGATACAAACTGCTCCAACCTGCAGTAAAATGCTTGATTTTGAGAGTGGCGAAACTAATGAAAACATTGTGGGGTAAAACCTAAAGGGAAAGACCTAGCACCAAATTGCATTGGCCATCTGATCTAACTTCTGGAGGCAGTCAAAATGAGTATTTGAATTCTTCCCTACCTTATTCCTGTGCTCAGATACAAACTGCTCCAACCTGCAGTAAAATGCTTGATTTTGAGAGTGAGCGAAACTAATGAAAACATTGTGGGGGTAAAACCTAAAGGAAAGACCTAGCACCAAATTGCATTGGCCATCTGATCTAACTTCTGGAGGCAGTCAAAATGAGTATTTGAATTTCTTATTCCTGTGCTCAGATACAAACTGCTCCAACCTGCAGTAAAATGCTTGATTTTGAGAGTGCTCGAAACTAATGAAAACATTGTGGGGTAAAACCTAAAGGAAAGACCTAGCACCAAATTGCATTGGCCATCTGATCTAACTTCTGGAGGCAGTCAAAATGTATTTGAATTCTTCCTACCTTATTCCTGTGCTCAGATACAAACTGCTCCAACCTGCAGTAAAATGCTTGATTTTGAGTAAAGCGAAACTAATGAAAACATTGTGGGGAGTAAAACCTAAAGGAAAGACCTAGCACCAAATTGCATTGGCCATCTGATCTAACTTCTGGAGGCAGTCAAAATGAGTATTTGAATTCTTCCCTACCTTATTCCTGTGCTCAGATACAAACTGCTCCAACCTGCAGTAAAATGCTTGATTTTGAGAGTGAGCGAAACTAATGAAAACATTGTGGGGTAAAACCTAAAGGAAAGACCTAGCACCAAATTGCATTGGCCATCTGATCTAACTTCTGGAGGCAGTCAAAATGAGTATTTGAATTCTTCCCTACCTTATTCCTGTGCTCAGATACAAACTGCTCCAACCTGCAGTAAAATGCTTGATTTTGAGAGTGAGCGAAACTAATGAAAACATTGTGGGGTAAAACCTAAAGGGAAAGACCTAGCACCAAATTGCATTGGCCATCTGATCTAACTTCTGGAGGCAGTCAAAATGAGTATTTGAATTCTTCCCTACCTTATTCCTGTGCTCAGATACAAACTGCTCCAACCTGCAGTAAAATGCTTGATTTTGAGAGTGGCGAAACTAATGAAAACATTGTGGGGTAAAACCTAAAGGGAAAGACCCTAGCACCAAATTGCATTGGCCATCTGATCTAACTTCTGGAGGCAGTCAAAATGAGTATTTGAATTCTTCCCTACCTTATTCCTGTGCTCAGATACAAACTGCTCCAACCTGCAGTAAAATGCTTGATTTTGAGAGTGAGCGAAACTAATGAAAACATTGTGGGGTAAAACCTAAAGGAAAGACCTAGCACCAAATTGCATTGGCCATCTGATCTAACTTCTGGAGGCAGTCAAAATGAGTATTTGAATTCTTCCTACCTTATTCCTGTGCTCAGATACAAACTGCTCCAACCTGCAGTAAAATGCTTGATTTGAGAGTGGCGAAACTAATGAAAACATTGTGGGGTAAAACCTAAAGGAAAGACCTAGCACCAAATTGCATTGGCCATCTGATCTAACTTCTGGAGGCAGTCAAAATGAGTATTTGAATTCTTCCCTACCTTATTCCTGTGCTCAGATACAAACTGCTCCAACCTGCAGTAAAATGCTTGATTTTGAGAGTGAGCGAAACTAATGAAAACATTGTGGGGTAAAACCTAAAGGAAAGACCTAGCACCAAATTGCATTGGCCATCTGATCTAACTTCTGGAGGCAGTCAAAATGAGTATTTGAATTCTTCCCTACCTTATTCCTGTGCTCAGATACAAACTGCTCCAACCTGCAGTAAAATGCTTGATTTTGAGAGTGAGCGAAACTAATGAAAACATTGTGGGGTAAAACCTAAAGGAAAGACCTAGCACCAAATTGCATTGGCCATCTGATCTAACTTCTGGAGGCAGTCAAAATGAGTATTTGAATTCTTCCCTACCTTATTCCTGTGCTCAGATACAAACTGCTCCAACCTGCAGTAAAATGCTTGATTTTGAGTGGCGAAACTAATGAAAACATTGTGGGGTAAAACCTAAAAGGAAAGACCTAGCACCAAATTGCATTGGCCATCTGATCTAACTTCTGGAGGCAGTCAAAATGAGTGTTTGAATTCTTCCCTACCTTATTCCTGTGCTCAGATACAAACTGCTCCAACCTGCAGTAAAATGCTTGATTTTGAGAGTGAGCGAAACTAATGAAAACATTGTGGGGTAAAACCTAAAGGAAAGACCTAGCACCAAATTGCATTGGCCATCTGATCTAACTTCTGGAGGCAGTCAAAATGAGTATTTGAATTCTTCCCTACCTTATTCCTGTGCTCAGATACAAACTGCTCCAACCTGCAGTAAAATGCTTGATTTTGAGAGTGAGCGAAACTAATGAAAACATTGTGGGGTAAAACCTAAAGGAAAGACCTAGCACCAAATTGCATTGGCCATCTGATCTAACTTCTGGAGGCAGTCAAAATGAGTATTTGAATTCTTCCCTACCTTATTCCTGTGCTCAGATACAAACTGCTCCAACCTGCAGTAAAATGCTTGATTTTGAGAGTGGCGAAACTAATGAAAACATTGTGGGGTAAAACCTAAAGGGAAAGACCTAGCACCAAATTGCATTGGCCATCTGATCTAACTTCTGGAGGCAGTCAAAATGAGTATTTGAATTCTTCCCTACCTTATTCCTGTGCTCAGATACAAACTGCTCCAACCTGCAGTAAAATGCTTGATTTTGAGAGTGAGCGAAACTAATGAAAACATTGTGGGGTAAAACCTAAAGGGAAAGACCTAGCACCAAATTGCATTGGCCATCTGATCTAACTTCTGGAGGCAGTCAAAATGAGTATTTGAATTCTTCCCTACCTTATTCCTGTGCTCAGATACAAACTGCTCCAACCTGCAGTAAAATGCTTGATTTTGAGGAGGCGAAACTAATGAAAACATTGTTGGGGTAAAACCTAAAGGGAAAGACCTAGCACCAAATTGCATTGGCCATCTGATCTAACTTCTGGAGGCAGTCAAAATGAGTATTTGAATTCTTCCCTACCTTATTCCTGTGCTCAGATACAAACTGCTCCAACCTGCTGTAAAATGCTTGATTTTGAGAGTGAGCGAAACTAATGAAAACATTGTGGGGGTAAAACCTAAAGGGAAAGACCTAGCACCAAATTGCATTGGCCATCTGATCTAACTTCTGGAGGCAGTCAAAATGAGTATTTGAATTCTTCCCTACCTTATTCCTGTGCTCAGATACTAACTGCTCCAACCTGCAGTAAAATGCTTGAATTTGAGCGTGAGCGAAACTAATGAAATCATTGTGGGGGTAAAACCTAAAGGGAAAGACCTAGCACCAAATTGCATTGGCCATCTGATCTAACTTCTGGAGGCAGTCAAAATGAGTATTTGAATTCTTCCCTACCTTATTCCTGTGCTCAGATACAAACTGCTCCAACCTGCAGTAAAATGCTTGATTTTGAGAGTGAGCGAAACTAATGAAAACATTGTGGGGTAAAACCTAAAGGAAAGACCTAGCACCAAATTGCATTGGCCATCTGATCTAACTTCTGGAGGCAGTCAAAATGAGTATTTGAATTCTTCCCTACCTTATTCCTGTGCTCAGATACAAACTACTCCAACCTGCAGTAAAATGCTTGATTTTGAGAGTGAGCGAAACTAATGAAAACATTGTGGGGGTAAAACCTAAAGGAAAGACCTAGCACCAAATTGCATTGGCCATCTGATCTAACTTCTGGAGGCAGTCAAAATGAGTATTTGAATTCTTCCCTACCTTATTCCTGTGCTCAGATACAAACTGCTCCAACCTGCAGTAAAATGCTTGATTTTGAGAGTGAGCGAAACTAATGAAAACATTGTGGGGGGTAAAACCTAAAAGGAAAGACCTAGCACCAAATTGCATTGGCCATCTGATCTAACTTCTGGAGGCAGTCAAAATGAGTATTTGAATTCTTCCCTACCTTATTCCTGTGCTCAGATACAGGTGCTCCAACCTGCTCCAACTGCTAAAGGAAAGTAAAATGCTTGATTTTGAGAGCAGTCGAAACTAATGTAAAAACATTTGAGTGGGGTAAAACCTAAAGGAAAGACCTAGCACCAAATTGCATTGGCCATCTGATCTAACTTCTGGAGGCAGTCAAAATGAGTATTTGAATTCTTCCCTACCTTATTCCTGTGCTCAGATACAAACTGCTCCAACCTGCAGTAAAATGCTTGATTTTGAGAGTGAGCGAAACTAATGAAAACATTGTGGGGTAAAACCTAAAGGAAAGACCTAGCACCAAATTGCATTGGCCATCTGATCTAACTTCTGGAGGCAGTCAAAATGAGTATTTGAATTCTTCCCTACCTTATTCCTGTGCTCAGATACAAACTGCTCCAACCTGCAGTAAAATGCTTGATTTTGAGAGTGAGCGAAACTAATGAAAACATTGTGGGGTAAAACCTAAAGGGAAAGACCTAGCACCAAATTGCATTGGCCATCTGATCTAACTTCTGGAGGCAGTCAAAATGAGTATTTGAATTCTTCCCTACCTTATTCCTGTGCTCAGATACAAACTGCTCCAACCTGCAGTAAAATGCTTGATTTTGAGAGTGAGCGAAACTAATGAAAACATTGTGGGGTAAAACCTAAAGGGAAAGACCTAGCACCAAATTGCATTGGCCATCTGATCTAACTTCTGGAGGCAGTCAAAATGAGTATTTGAATTCTTCCCTACCTTATTCCTGTGCTCAGATACAAACTGCTCCAACCTGCAGTAAAATGCTTGATTTTGAGAGTGAGCGAAACTAATGAAAACATTGTGGGGTAAAACCTAAAGGAAAGACCTAGCACCAAATTGCATTGGCCATCTGATCTAACTTCTGGAGGCAGTCAAAATGAGTATTTGAATTCTTCCCTACCTTATTCCTGTGCTCAGATACAAACTGCTCCAACCTGCAGTAAAATGCTTGATTTTGAGAGTGAGCGAAACTAATGAAAACATTGTGGGGTAAAACCTAAAGGGAAAGACCTAGCACCAAATTGCATTGGCCATCTGATCTAACTTCTGGAGGCAGTCAAAATGAGTATTTGAATTCTTCCCTACCTTATTCCTGTGCTCAGATACAAACTGCTCCAACCTGCAGTAAAATGCTTGATTTTGAGAGTGGCGAAACTAATGAAAACATTGTGGGGTAAAACCTAAAGGAAAGACCTAGCACCAAATTGCATTGGCCATCTGATCTAACTTCTGGAGGCAGTCAAAATGAGTATTTGAATTCTTCCTACCTTATTCCTGTGCTCAGATACAAACTGCTCCAACCTGCAGTAAAATGCTTGATTTTGAGAGTGAGCGAAACTAATGAAAACATTGTGGGGTAAAACCTAAAGGGAAAGACCTAGCACCAAATTGCATTGGCCATCTGATCTAACTTCTGGAGGCAGTCAAAATGAGTATTTGAATTCTTCCCTACCTTATTCCTGTGCTCAGATACAAACTGCTCCAACCTGCAGTAAAATGCTTGATTTTGAGAGTGAGCGAAACTAATGAAAACATTGTGGGGTAAAACCTAAGGGAAAGACCTAGCACCAAATTGCATTGGCCATCTGATCTAACTTCTGGAGGCAGTCAAAATGAGTATTTGAATTCTTCCCTACCTTATTCCTGTGCTCAGATACAAACTGCTCCAACCTGCAGTAAAATGCTTGATTTTGAGAGTGGCGAAACTAATGAAAACATTGTGGGGTAAAACCTAAAGGGAAAGACCTAGCACCAAATTGCATTGGCCATCTGATCTAACTTCTGGAGGCAGTCAAAATGAGTATTTGAATTCTTCCCTACCTTATTCCTGTGCTCAGATACAAACTGCTCCAACCTGCAGTAAAATGCTTGATTTTGAGAGTGGCGAAACTAATGAAAACATTGTGGGGTAAAACCTAAAGGAAAGACCTAGCACCAAATTGCATTGGCCATCTGATCTAACTTCTGGAGGCAGTCAAAATGAGTATTTGAATTCTTCCCTACCTTATTCCTGTGCTCAGATACAAACTGCTCCAACCTGCAGTAAAATGCTTGATTTTGAGAGTGAGCGAAACTAATGAAAACATTGTGGGGTAAAACCTAAAGGGAAAGACCTAGCACCAAATTGCATTGGCCATCTGATCTAACTTCTGGAGGCAGTCAAAATGAGTATTTGAATTCTTCCCTACCTTATTCCTGTGCTCAGATACAAACTGCTCCAACCTGCAGTAAAATGCTTGATTTTGAGAGTGGCGAAACTAATGAAAACATTGTGGGGTAAAACCTAAAGGGAAAGACCTAGCACCAAATTGCATTGGCCATCTGATCTAACTTCTGGAGGCAGTCAAAATGAGTATTTGAATTCTTCCCTACCTTATTCCTGTGCTCAGATACAAACTGCTCCAACCTGCAGTAAAATGCTTGATTTGAGAGTGAGCGAAACTAATGAAAACATTGTGGGGTAAAACCTAAAGGGAAAGACCTAGCACCAAATTGCATTGGCCATCTGATCTAACTTCTGGAGGCAGTCAAAATGAGTATTTGAATTCTTCCCTACCTTATTCCTGTGCTCAGATACAAACTGCTCCAACCTGCAGTAAAATGCTTGATTTTGAGAGTGGCGAAACTAATGAAAACATTGTGGGGGTAAAACCTAAAGGAAAGACCTAGCACCAAATTGCATTGGCCATCTGATCTAACTTCTGGAGGCAGTCAAAATGAGTATTTGAATTCTTCCCTACCTTATTCCTGTGCTCAGATACAAACTGCTCCAACCTGCAGTAAAATGCTTGATTTAGAGTGGCGAAACTAATGAAAACATTGTGGGGTAAAACCTAAAGGAAAGACCTAGCACCAAATTGCATTGGCCATCTGATCTAACTTCTGGAGGCAGTCAAAATGAGTATTTGAATTCTTCCCTACCTTATTCCTGTGCTCAGATACAAACTGCTCCAACCTGCAGTAAAATGCTTGATTTTGAGAGTGAGCGAAACTAATGAAAACATTGTGGGGTAAAACCTAAAGGGAAAGACCTAGCACCAAATTGCATTGGCCATCTGATCTAACTTCTGGAGGCAGTCAAAATGAGTATTTGAATTCTTCCCTACCTTATTCCTGTGCTCAGATACAAACTGCTCCAACCTGCAGTAAAATGCTTGATTTTGAGAGTGAGCGAAACTAATGAAAACATTGTTGGGGTAAAACCTAAAGGAAAGACCTAGCACCAAATTGCATTGGCCATCTGATCTAACTTCTGGAGGCAGTCAAAATGAGTATTTGAATTCTTCCCTACCTTATTCCTGTGCTCAGATACAAACTGCTCCAACCTGCAGTAAAATGCTTGATTTGAGTGAGAGTGAGCGAAACTAATGAAAACATTGTTGGGGTAAAACCTAAAAGGAAAGACCTAGCACCAAATTGCATTGGCCATCTGATCTAACTTCTGGAGGCAGTCAAAATGAGTATTTGAATTCTTCCCTACCTTATTCCTGTGCTCAGATACAAACTGCTCCAACCTGCAGTAAAATGCTTGATTTTGAGAGTGAGCGAAACTAATGAAAACATTGTGGGGTAAAACCTAAAGGAAAGACCTAGCACCAAATTGCATTGGCCATCTGATCTAACTTCTGGAGGCAGTCAAAATGATTTGAATTCTTCCCTACCTTATTCCTGTGCTCAGATACAAACTGCTCCAACCTGCAGTAAAATGCTTGATTTTGAGAGTGAGCGAAACTAATGAAAACATTGTGGGGTAAAACCTAAAGGGAAAGACCTAGCACCAAATTGCATTGGCCATCTGATCTAACTTCTGGAGGCAGTCAAAATGAGTATTTGAATTCTTCCCTACCTTATTCCTGTGCTCAGATACAAACTGCTCCAACCTGCAGTAAAATGCTTGATTTTGAGAGTGAGCGAAACTAATGAAAACATTGTGGGGGTAAAACCTAAAGGAAAGACCTAGCACCAAATTGCATTGGCCATCTGATCTAACTTCTGGAGGCAGTCAAAATGAGTATTTGAATTCTTCCCTACCTTATTCCTGTGCTCAGATACAAACTGCTCCAACCTGCAGTAAAATGCTTGATTTTGAGTGAGCGAAACTAATGAAAACATTGTGGGGTAAAACCTAAAGGGAAAGACCTAGCACCAAATTGCATTGGCCATCTGATCTAACTTCTGGAGGCAGTCAAAATGAGTATTTGAATTCTTCCTACCTTATTCCTGTGCTCAGATACAAACTGCTCCAACCTGCAGTAAAATGCTTGATTTTGAGAGTGAGCGAAACTAATGAAAACATTGTGGGGTAAAACCTAAAGGGAAAGACCTAGCACCAAATTGCATTGGCCATCTGATCTAACTTCTGGAGGCAGTCAAAATGAGTATTTGAATTCTTCCCTACCTTATTCCTGTGCTCAGATACAAACTGCTCCAACCTGCAGTAAAATGCTTGATTTTGAGAGTGAGCGAAACTAATGAAAACATTGTGGGGTAAAACCTAAAGGAAAGACCTAGCACCAAATTGCATTGGCCATCTGATCTAACTTCTGGAGGCAGTCAAAATGAGTATTTGAATTCTTCCCTACCTTATTCCTGTGCTCAGATACAAACTGCTCCAACCTGCAGTAAAATGCTTGATTTTGAGAGTGAGCGAAACTAATGAAAACATTGTGGGGTAAAACCTAAAGGAAAGACCTAGCACCAAATTGCATTGGCCATCTGATCTAACTTCTGGAGGCAGTCAAAATGAGTATTTGAATTCTTCCCTACCTTATTCCTGTGCTCAGATACAAACTGCTCCAACCTGCAGTAAAATGCTTGATTTTGAGAGTGAAGCGAAACTAATGAAAACATTGTGGGGTAAAACCTAAAGGAAAGACCTAGCACCAAATTGCATTGGCCATCTGATCTAACTTCTGGAGGCAGTCAAAATGAGTATTTGAATTCTTCCCTACCTTATTCCTGTGCTCAGATACAAACTGCTCCAACCTGCTGTAAAATGCTTGATTTTGAGAGTGAGCGAAACTAATGAAAACATTGTGGGGTAAAACCTAAAGGGAAAGACCTAGCACCAAATTGCATTGGCCATCTGATCTAACTTCTGGAGGCAGTCAAAATGAGTATTTGAATTCTTCCTACCTTATTCCTGTGCTCAGATACAAACTGCTCCAACCTGCAGTAAAATGCTTGATTTTGAGAGTGAGCGAAACTAATGAAAACATTGTGGGGTAAAACCTAAAGGAAAGACCTAGCACCAAATTGCATTGGCCATCTGATCTAACTTCTGGAGGCAGTCAAAATGAGTATTTGAATTCTTCCCTACCTTATTCCTGTGCTCAGATACAAGGTGCTCCAACCTGCAGTAAAATGCTTGATTTTGAGAGTGAGCGAAACTAATGAAAACATTGTGGGGTAAAACCTAAAGGAAAGACCTAGCACCAAATTGCATTGGCCATCTGATCTAACTTCTGGAGGCAGTCAAAATGAGTATTTGAATTCTTCCCTACCTTATTCCTGTGCTCAGATACAAACTGCTCCAACCTGCAGTAAAATGCTTGATTTTGAGTGAGCGAAACTAATGAAAACATTGTTGGGGTAAAACCTAAAGGAAAGACCTAGCACCAAATTGCATTGGCCATCTGATCTAACTTCTGGAGGCAGTCAAAATGAGTATTTGAATTCTTCCCTACCTTATTCTGTGCTCAGATACAAACTGCTCCAACCTGCAGTAAAATGCTTGATTTTGAGAGTGAGCGAAACTAATGAAAACATTGTGGGGTAAAACCTAAAGGGAAAGACCTAGCACCAAATTGCATTGGCCATCTGATCTAACTTCTGGAGGCAGTCAAAATGAGTATTTGAATTCTTCCCTACCTTATTCCTGTGCTCAGATACAAACTGCTCCAACCTGCAGTAAAATGCTTGATTTTGAGAGTGGCGAAACTAATGAAAACATTGTGGGGTAAAACCTAAAAGGAAAGACCTAGCACCAAATTGCATTGGCCATCTGATCTAACTTCTGGAGGCAGTCAAAATGAGTATTTGAATTCTTCCCTACCTTATTCCTGTGCTCAGATACAAACTGCTCCAACCTGCAGTAAAATGCTTGATTTTGAGAGTGGCGAAACTAATGAAAACATTGTGGGGTAAAACCTAAAGGGAAAGACCTAGCACCAAATTGCATTGGCCATCTGATCTAACTTCTGGAGGCAGTCAAAATGAGTATTTGAATTCTTCCCTACCTTATTCCTGTGCTCAGATACAAACTGCTCCAACCTGCAGTAAAATGCTTGATTTGAGAGTGAGCGAAACTAATGAAAACATTGTGGGGTAAAACCTAAAGGGAAAGACCTAGCACCAAATTGCATTGGCCATCTGATCTAACTTCTGGAGGCAGTCAAAATGAGTATTTGAATTCTTCCCTACCTTATTCCTGTGCTCAGATACAAACTGCTCCAACCTGCAGTAAAATGCTTGATTTTGAGAGTGAGCGAAACTAATGAAAACATTGTGGGGTAAAACCTAAAGGAAAGACCTAGCACCAAATTGCATTGGCCATCTGATCTAACTTCTGGAGGCAGTCAAAATGAGTATTTGAATTCTTCCCTACCTTATTCCTGTGCTCAGATACAAACTGCTCCAACCTGCTGTAAAATGCTTGATTTTGAGAGTGGCGAAACTAATGAAAACATTGTTGGGGTAAAACCTAAAGGAAAGACCTAGCACCAAATTGCATTGGCCATCTGATCTAACTTCTGGAGGCAGTCAAAATGAGTATTTGAATTCTTCCCTACCTTATTCCTGTGCTCAGATACAAACTGCTCCAACCTGCAGTAAAATGCTTGATTTTGAGTGAGCGAAACTAATGAAAACATTGTGGGGTAAAACCTAAAGGAAAGACCTAGCACCAAATTGCATTGGCCATCTGATCTAACTTCTGGAGGCAGTCAAAATGAGTATTTGAATTCTTCCCTACCTTATTCCTGTGCTCAGATACAAACTGCTCCAACCTGCAGTAAAATGCTTGATTTTGAGAGTGGCGAAACTAATGAAAACATTGTTGGGGTAAAACCTAAAGGGAAAGACCTAGCACCAAATTGCATTGGCCATCTGATCTAACTTCTGGAGGCAGTCAAAATGAGTATTTGAATTCTTCCCTACCTTATTCCTGTGCTCAGATACAAACTGCTCCAACCTGCAGTAAACTGCTTGATTTTGAGAGTGAGCGAAACTAATGAAAACATTGTGGGGGTAAAACCTAAAGGGAAAGACCTAGCACCAAATTGCATTGGCCATCTGATCTAACTTCTGGAGGCAGTCAAAATGAGTATTTGAATTCTTCCCTACCTTATTCCTGTGCTCAGATACAAGGTGCTCCAACCTGCAGTAAAATGCTTGATTTTGAGAGTGAGCGAAACTAATGAAAACATTGTGGGGTAAAACCTAAAGGAAAGACCTAGCACCAAATTGCATTGGCCATCTGATCTAACTTCTGGAGGCAGTCAAAATGAGTATTTGAATTCTTCCCTACCTTATTCCTGTGCTCAGATACAAACTGCTCCAACCTGCAGTAAAATGCTTGATTTTGAGAGTGAGCGAAACTAATGAAAACATTGTGGGGTAAAACCTAAAGGAAAGACCTAGCACCAAATTGCATTGGCCATCTGATCTAACTTCTGGAGGCAGTCAAAATGAGTATTTGAATTCTTCCCTACCTTATTCCTGTGCTCAGATACAAACTGCTCCAACCTGCAGTAAAATGCTTGATTTTGAGAGTGAGCGAAACTAATGAAAACATTGTGGGGTAAAACCTAAAGGGAAAGACCTAGCACCAAATTGCATTGGCCATCTGATCTAACTTCTGGAGGCAGTCAAAATGAGTATTTGAATTCTTCCCTACCTTATTCCTGTGCTCAGATACAAACTGCTCCAACCTGCAGTAAAATGCTTGATTTTGAGTGAGCGAAACTAATGAAAACATTGTGGGGTAAAACCTAAAGGGAAAGACCTAGCACCAAATTGCATTGGCCATCTGATCTAACTTCTGGAGGCAGTCAAAATGAGTATTTGAATTCTTCCCTACCTTATTCCTGTGCTCAGATACAAACTGCTCCAACCTGCAGTAAAATGCTTGATTTTGAGAGTGAGCGAAACTAATGAAAACATTGTGGGGGTAAAACCTAAAGGGAAAGACCTAGCACCAAATTGCATTGGCCATCTGATCTAACTTCTGGAGGCAGTCAAAATGAGTATTTGAATTCTTCCCTACCTTATTCCTGTGCTCAGATACAAGGTGCTCCAACCTGCAGTAAAATGCTTGATTTTGAGAGTGGCGAAACTAATGAAAACATTGTGGGGTAAAACCTAAAGGAAAGACCTAGCACCAAATTGCATTGGCCATCTGATCTAACTTCTGGAGGCAGTCAAAATGAGTATTTGAATTCTTCCCTACCTTATTCCTGTGCTCAGATACAGGGTGCTCCAACCTGCAGTAAAATGCTTGATTTTGAGAGTGAGCGAAACTAATGAAAACATTGTGGGGTAAAACCTAAAGGGAAAGACCTAGCACCAAATTGCATTGGCCATCTGATCTAACTTCTGGAGGCAGTCAAAATGAGTATTTGAATTCTTCCCTACCTTATTCCTGTGCTCAGATACAAACTGCTCCAACCTGCAGTAAAATGCTTGATTTTGAGAGTGGCGAAACTAATGAAAACATTGTGGGGTAAAACCTAAAGGAAAGACCTAGCACCAAATTGCATTGGCCATCTGATCTAACTTCTGGAGGCAGTCAAAATGAGTATTTGAATTCTTCCCTACCTTATTCCTGTGCTCAGATACAAACTGCTCCAACCTGCAGTAAAATGCTTGATTTTGAGAGTGAGCGAAACTAATGAAAACATTGTGGGGTAAAACCTAAAGGGAAAGACCTAGCACCAAATTGCATTGGCCATCTGATCTAACTTCTGGAGGCAGTCAAAATGAGTATTTGAATTCTTCCCTACCTTATTCCTGTGCTCAGATACAAACTGCTCCAACCTGCAGTAAAATGCTTGATTTTGAGAGTGAGCGAAACTAATGAAAACATTGTGGGGTAAAACCTAAAGGGAAAGACCTAGCACCAAATTGCATTGGCCATCTGATCTAACTTCTGGAGGCAGTCAAAATGAGTATTTGAATTCTTCCCTACCTTATTCCTGTGCTCAGATACAAGGGTGCTCCAACCTGCAGTAAAATGCTTGATTTTGAGAGTGATGCGAAACTAATGAAAACATTGTGGGAGGTAAAACCTAAAGGAAAGACCTAGCACCAAATTGCATTGGCCATCTGATCTAACTTCTGGAGGCAGTCAAAATGAGTATTTGAATTCTTCCCTACCTTATTCCTGTGCTGAGATACAGGGTGCTCCAACCTGCAGTAAAATGCTTGATTTTGAGAGTGAGCGAAACTAATGAAAACATTTGGGGTAAAACCTAAAGGGAAAGACCTAGCACCAAATTGCATTGGCCATCTGATCTAACTTCTGGAGGCAGTCAAAATGAGTATTTGAATTCTTCCCTACCTTATTCCTGTGCTCAGATACAAACTGCTCCAACCTGCAGTAAAATGCTTGATTTTGAGAGTGAGCGAAACTAATGAAAACATTGTTGGGGTAAAACCTAAAGGGAAAGACCTAGCACCAAATTGCATTGGCCATCTGATCTAACTTCTGGAGGCAGTCAAAATGAGTATTTGAATTCTTCCTACCTTATTCCTGTGCTCAGATACAAACTGCTCCAACCTGCTGTAAAATGCTTGATTTTGAGAGTGAGCGAAACTAATGAAAACATTGTGGGGTAAAACCTAAAGGGAAAGACCTAGCACCAAATTGCATTGGCCATCTGATCTAACTTCTGGAGGCAGTCAAAATGAGTATTTGAATTCTTCCCTACCTTATTCCTGTGCTCAGATACAAACTGCTCCAACCTGCAGTAAAATGCTTGATTTCGAGAGTGGCGAAACTAATGAAAACATTGTGGGGTAAAACCTAAAGGAAAGACCTAGCACCAAATTGCATTGGCCATCTGATCTAACTTCTGGAGGCAGTCAAAATGAGTATTTGAATTCTTCCCTACCTTATTCCTGTGCTCAGATACAGGTGCTCCAACCTGCAGTAAAATGCTTGATTTTGAGAGTGAGCGAAACTAATGAAAACATTGTGGGGTAAAACCTAAAGGGAAAGACCTAGCACCAAATTGCATTGGCCATCTGATCTAACTTCTGGAGGCAGTCAAAATGAGTATTTGAATTCTTCCCTACCTTATTCCTGTGCTCAGATACAAACTGCTCCAACCTGCTGTAAAATGCTTGATTTTGAGAAGTGAGCGAAACTAATGAAAACATTGTGGGGTAAAACCTAAAGGGAAAGACCTAGCACCAAATTGCATTGGCCATCTGATCTAACTTCTGGAGGCAGTCAAAATGAGTATTTGAATTCTTCCCTACCTTATTCCTGTGCTCAGATACAACTGCTCCAACCTGCAGTAAAATGCTTGATTTTGAGAGTGAGCGAAACTAATGAAAACATTGTTGGGGTAAAACCTAAAGGAAAGACCTAGCACCAAATTGCATTGGCCATCTGATCTAACTTCTGGAGGCAGTCAAAATGAGTATTTGAATTCTTCCCTACCTTATTCCTGTGCTCAGATACAAACTGCTCCAACCTCAGTAAAATGCTTGATTTTGAGAGTGAGGTGAAACTAACTAAGAAAACATTGTTGGGGTAAAACCTAAAGGAAAGACCTAGCACCAAATTGCATTGGCCATCTGATCTAACTTCTGGAGGCAGTCAAAATGAGTATTTGAATTCTTCCTACCTTATTCCTGTGCTCAGATACAGGGTGCTCCAACCTGCAGTAAAATGCTTGATTTTGAGAGTGGCGAAACTAATGAAAACATTGTGGGGTAAAACCTAAAGGAAAGACCTAGCACCAAATTGCATTGGCCATCTGATCTAACTTCTGGAGGCAGTCAAAATGAGTATTTGAATTCTTCCCTACCTTATTCCTGTGCTCAGATACAGGTGCTCCAACCTGCAGTAAAATGCTTGATTTGAGAGTGAGCGAAACTAATGAAAACATTGTGGGGTAAAACCTAAAGGGAAAGACCTAGCACCAAATTGCATTGGCCATCTGATCTAACTTCTGGAGGCAGTCAAAATGAGTATTTGAATTCTTCCCTACCTTATTCCTGTGCTCAGATACAGGGTGCTCCAACCTGCAGTAAAATGCTTGATTTTGAGAGTGAGCGAAACTAATGAAAACATTGTTGGGGTAAAAACTAAAGGGAAAGACCTAGCACCAAATTGCATTGGCCATCTGATCTAACTTCTGGAGGCAGTCAAAATGAGTATTTGAATTCTTCCCTACCTTATTCCTGTGCTCAGATACAAACTGCTCCAACCTGCTGTAATATGCTTGATTTTGAGAGTGAGCGAAACTAATGAACACATTGTTGGGGTAAAACCTAAAGGGAAAGACCTAGCACCAAATTGCATTGGCCATCTGATCTAACTTCTGGAGGCAGTCAAAATGAGTATTTGAATTCTTCCCTACCTTATTCCTGTGCTGAGATACAAGGTGCTCCAACCTGCAGTAAAATGCTTGATTTTACAGTGATCGAAACTAATGAAAACATTGTTGGGGTAAAACCTAAAGGGAAAGACCTAGCACCAAATTGCATTGGCCATCTGATCTAACTTCTGGAGGCAGTCAAAATGAGTATTTGAATTCTTCCCTACCTTATTCCTGTGCTCAGATACAGGGTGCTCCAACCTGCAGTAAAATGCTTGATTTTGAGAGTGATCGAAACTAATGAAAACATTGTTGGGGTAAAACCTAAAGGAAAGACCTAGCACCAAATTGCATTGGCCATCTGATCTAACTTCTGGAGGCAGTCAAAATGAGTATTTGAATTCTTCCCTACCTTATTCCTGTGCTCAGATACAAGGTGCTCCAACCTGCAGTAAAATGCTTGATTTTGAGAGTGAGCGAAACTAATGAAAACATTGCTGGGGTAAAACCTAAAGGGAAAGACCTAGCACCAAATTGCATTGGCCATCTGATCTAACTTCTGGAGGCAGTCAAAATGAGTATTTGAATTCTTCCCCTACCTTATTCCTGTGCTGAGATACAAACTGCTCCAATCCCTGCAGTAAAATGCTTGGAAGTGAGCGAAACTAATGAAAACATTGTTGGGGTAAAACCTAAAAGGGAAAGACCTAGCACCAAATTGCATTGGCCATCTGATCTAACTGGAGGCAGTCAAAATGAGTATTTGAATTCTTCCCTACCTTATTCCTGTGTGCTGAGATACAGGTGCTCCAACCTACAGTAAAATGCTTGATTTTGACAGTGAGCGAAACTAATGAAAACATTGTTGGGGTAAAACCTAAAGGGAAAGACCTAGCACCAAATTGCATTGGCCATCTGATCTAACTTCTGGAGGCAGTCAAAATGAGTATTTGAATTCTTCCTACCTTATTCCTGTGCTCAGATACAGGTGCTCCAACCTGCAGTAAAATGCTTGATTTCGAGAGTGATCGAAACTAATGAAAACATTGTTGGGGTAAAACCTAAAGGGAAAGACCTAGCACCAAATTGCATTGGCCATCTGATCTAACTTCTGGAGGCAGTCAAAATGAGTATTTGAATTCTTCCCTACCTTATTCCTGTGCTGAGATACAGGGTGCTCCAACCTGCTGTAAAATGCTTGATTTTACAGTGAGCGAAACTAATGAAAACATTGTTGGGGTAAAACCTAAAGGGAAAGACCCTAGCACCAAATTGCATTGGCCATCTGATCTAACTTCTGGAGGCAGTCAAAATGAGTATTTGAATTCTTCCCTACCTTATTCCTCTGCTGATTACAACTGCTCCAACCTGCTGTAAAATGCTTGATTTCGAGAGTGAGCGAAACTAATGAAAACATTGTTGGGGTAAAACCTAAAGGGAAAGACCTAGCACCAAATTGCATTGGCCATCTGATCTAACTTCTGGAGGCAGTCAAAATGAGTATTTGAATTCTTCCCTACCTTATTCCTGTGCTGAGATCAGGGTGCTCCAACCTACAGTAAAATGCTTGATTTCGAGAGTGAGCGAAACTAATGAAAACATTGTTGGGGTAAAACCTAAAGGGAAAGGCCTAGCACCAAATTGCATTGGCCATCTGATCTAACTTCTGGAGGCAGTCAAAATGTGTATTTGAATTCTTCCCTACCTTATTCCTGTGGTGAGATACAGGGTGCTCCAACCTGCTGTAAAATGCTTGATTTCGAGAGTGAGCGAAACTAATGAAAACATTGTTGGGGTAAAACCTAAAGGGAAAGGCCTAGCACCAAATTGCATTGGCCATCTGATCTAACTTCTGGAGGCAGTCAAAATGAGTATTTGAATTCTTCCCTACCTTATTCCTGTGCTGAGATACAGGGTGCTCCAACCTGCAGTAAAATGCTTGATTTTCGAGAGTGAGCAAAACTAATGAAAACATTGTTGGGGTAAAACCTAAAAGGGGAAAGACCTAGCACCAAATTGCATTGGCCATCTGATCCCCAACTTCTGGAGGCAGTCAAAATGAGTATTTGAATTCTTCCCTACCTTATTCCTGTGCTCCAAATACAGGGTGCTCCAACCTGCAGTAAAATGCTTGATTTCAACAGTGATGAAACTAATGAAAACATTGTTGGGGTAAAACCTAAAGGGAAAGACCTAGCACCAAATTGCATTGGCCATCTGATCTAACTTCTGGAGGCAGTCAAAATGAGTATTTGAATTCTTCCTACATTATTCCTGTGCTGAGATACAGGGTGCTCCATCCCTGCAGTAAAATGTTTCATTTTACAGTGATCGAAACTAATGAAAACATTGTTAGGTAAAACCTAAAGGGAAAGACCTAGCACCAAATTGCATTGGCCATCTGATCTAACTTCTGGAGGCAGTCAAAATGAGTATTTGAATTCTTCCCTACCTTATTCCTGTGCTGAGATACAGGGTGCTCCAACCTGCAGTAAAATGCTTGATTTCGAGAGTGATCGAAACTAATGAAAACATTGTTGGGGTAAAACCTAAAGGAAAGACCCTAGCACCAAATTGCATTGGCCATCTGATCCTAACTTCTGGAGGCAGTCAAAATGAGTATTTGAATTCTTCCCTACCTTATTCCTGTGCTGAGATACAAACTGCTCCAACCTGCAGTAAAATGCTTGATTTTGCAGTGAGCGGAAACTAATGAAAACATTGTGGGGTAAAACCTAAAGGGAAAGACCTAGCACCAAATTGCAATGGCCATCTGATCTAACTTCTGGAGGCAGTCATAATGATCCATTTGAATTCTTCCCTACCTTATTCCTGTGCTGAGATACAGGGTGCTCCAACCCTGCAGTAAAATGCTTGATTTCAAGAGTGAGCGAAACTAATGAAAACATTGTTGGGTAAAACCTAAAGGGAAAGACCTAGCACCAAATTGCATTGGCCATCTGGGTCAAACTTCTGAAGGCACTACAAATGAGTATTTAATTTCCCTCTACCTTATTCCTGTGCTGAGATACAGTGAGTTCCAGCCTGCTATAAAGTGCTTGAGTTTGAGAGTGAGCGAAAGTAATGAAAACATTGTTGGGGTAAAACCTAAAGGGAAAGACCTAGCACCAAATTGCATTGGCCATCTGATCTAACTTGGAGGCAGTCAAAATGAGTATTTGAATTCTTCCCTACCTTATTCCTATGCTGAGATACAGGTGCTCCAACCTGCAGTAAAATGCTTGATTTGAGAGTGATGGAAACTAATGAAAACATTGTTGGGGTAAAACCTAAAGGAAAGACCTAGCACCAAATTGCATTGGCCATCTGATCTAACTTCTGGAGGCAGTCAAAATGAGTATTTGAATTCTTCCTACCTTATTCCTGTGCTGAGATACAGGGTGCTCAACCTGCAGTAAAATGCTTGATTTTGAGAGTGAGCGAAACTAATGAAAACATTGTTGGGGTAAAACCTAAAGGGAAAGACCTAGCACCAAATTGCATTGGCCATCTGATCTAACTTCTGGAGGCAGTCAAAATGTATTTGAATTATTCCCTACCTTATTCCTGTGCTGAGATACAGGTGCTCCAACCTGCAGTAAAATGCTTGATTTCGACAGTGATCGAAACTAATGAAAACATTGTTGGGGTAAAACCTAAAGGAAAGACCTAGCACCAAATTGCATTGGCCATCTGATCTAACTTCTGGAGGCAGTCAAAATGAGTATTTGAATTCTTCCCTA
Organism: Melanerpes aurifrons; assembly: GCA_011125475.1. NCBI lineage: Eukaryota > Metazoa > Chordata > Aves > Piciformes > Picidae > Melanerpes > Melanerpes aurifrons. Next base: position 23,446 of record WWNC01000279.1, read on the forward strand.
CCTTATTCCTATGCTGAGATACAGGGTGCTCAACCTGCAGTAAAATGCTTGATTTCGAGAGTGATCGAAACTAATGAAAACATTGTTGGGGTAAAACCTAAAGGAAAGACCTAGCACCAAATTGCATTGGCCATCTGATCTAACTTCTGGAGGCAGTCAAAATGAGTATTTGAATTCTTCCCTACCTTATTCCTGTGCTGAGATACAGGGTTCTCCAAACCCCAGTAAAATGCTTGATTTCGAGAGTGAGCGAAACTAATGAAAACATTTGGGGTAAAACCTAAAGGAAAGACCTAGCACCAAATTGCATTGGCCATCTGATCTAACTTCTGAGGCAGTCAAAATGATATTTGAATTCTTCCCCTACCTTATTCCTGTGCTGAGATACAGGGTGCTCCATCCCTGCAGTAAAATGCTTGATTTTGAGAGTGAGCGAAACTAATGAAAACATTGTTGGGGTAAAACCTAAAGGAAAGACCTAGCACCAAATTGCATTGGCCATCTGATCTAACTTCTGGAGGCAGTCAAAATGAGTATTTGAATTCTTCCCTACCTTATTCCTGTGCTGAGATACAGGTGCTCCAACCCTGCAGTAAAATGCTTGATTTCGAGAGTGATCGAAACTAATGAAAACATTGTTGGGGTAAAACCTAAAGGGAAAGACCTAGCACCAAATTGCATTGGCCATCTGATCTAACTTCTGGAGGCAGTCAAAATGAGTATTTGAATTCTTCCCTACCTTATTCCTGTGCTGAGATACAGGGTGCTCCAACCCTATAGTGAAATGCTTGATTTCTACAGTGATCGAAACTAATGAAAACATTGTTGTGGTAAAACCTAAAGAGAAAGACCTAGCACCAAATTGCATTGGCCATCTGATCAAACTTCTGGAGGCAGTCCAAATGAGTATTTGAATTCTTCCCTACCTTATTCCTGTGCTGAGATACAGGGTGCTCCAGCCTGCTGTAAAGTGCTTGATTTTGAGAGTGATCGAAACTAAGGAAAACATTGTTGGGGTAAAACCTAAAGGGAAAGACCTAGCACCAAATTGCATTGGCCATCTGATCTAACTTCTGGAGGCAGTCAAAATGAGTATTTGAATTCTTCCTTACCTTATTCCTGTGCTGAGATACAGGGTGCTCCAACCCTGCTGTAAAATGCTTGATTTTGAGAGTGAGCGAAACTAATGAAAACATTGTTGGGGTAAAACCTAAAGGGAAAGACCTAGCACCAAATTGCATTGGCCATCTGATCTAACTTCTGGAAGGCAGTCAAAATGAGTATTTGAATTCTTCCTACCTTATTCCTGTGCTGAGATACAGGGTGCTCCAGCCTGCTATAAAGTGCTTGATTTTTGAGAGTGGATCTGAAACTAATGAAAACATTGTGAGATACAGTGGGGTAAAAAAACCTAAAGGGAAAGACCTAGCACCAAATTGCATTGGCCATCTGATCTAACTTCTGGAGGCAGTCAAAATGAGTATTTGAATTCTTTCCTACCTTATTCCTGTGCTGAGATACAGGGTGCTCCAATCCTGCAGTAAAATGCTTGATTTTGAGAGTGAGCGAAACTAATGAAAACATTGTTGGGGTAAAACCTAAAGGAAAGACCTAGCACCAAATTGCATTGGCCATCTGATCTAACTTCTGGAGCAGTCAAAATGAGTATTTGAATTCTTCCCTGCCTTATTCCTGTGCTGAGATACAGGTGCTCCAACCTACAGTGAAATGCTTCATTACTACAGTGATCGAAACTAATGAAAACATTGTTGGGGTAAAACCTAAAGGAAAGACCTAGCACCAAATTGCATTGGCCATCTGATCTAACTTCTGGAGGCAGTCAAAATGAGTATTTGAATTCTTCCCTACCTTATTCCTGTGCTGAGATACAGGGTGCTCAAACCTGCAGTAAAATGCTTGATTTCTACAGTGATCGAAACTAATGAAAACATTGTTGGGGTAAAACCTAAAGGGAAAGACCTAGCACCAAATTGCATTGGCCATCTGATCTAACTTCTGGAGGCAGTCAAAATGAGTATTTGAATTCTTCCCTACCTTATTCCTGTGCTGAGATACAGGGTGCTCCAATCCTGCAGTAAAATGCTGATTTGAGAGTGAGCGAAACTAATGAAAACATTGTTGGGGTAAAACCTAAAGGGAAAGGCCTAGCACCAAATTGCATTGGCCATCTGATCTAACTGGAGGCAGTCAAAATGATCCTTAGAATTCTTCCCTACCTTATTCCTGTGCTGAGATACAGGGTGCTCCAACCTGCTGTAAAATGCTTGATTTCGAGAGTGATCGAAACTAATGAAAACATTGCAGGGTAAAACCTAAAGGGAAAGACCTAGCACCAAATTGCATTGGCCATCTGATCTAACTTCTGGAGACAGTCAAAAGGATCCTTAGAATTCTTCCCTACCTTATTCCTGTGCTGAGATACAGGGTGCTCCAGCCTGCTGTAAATGCTTGATTTGAGAGTGAGCGAAACTAATGAAAACATTGTTGGGGTAAAACCTAAAGGGAAAGACCTAGCACCAAATTGCATTGGCCATCTGATCTAACTTGAAGGCAGTCAAAATGAGTATTTAAATTCCTCTCTACCTTATTCCTGTGCTGAGATACAGTGAGCTCCAGCCTGCTATAAAGTGCTTGATTTTGAGAGTGATCGAAACTAATGAAAACATTGTTGGGGTAAAACCTAAAGGGAAAGACCTAGCACCAAATTGCATTGGCCATCTGATCTAACTTCTGGAGGCAGTCAAAATGAGTATTTGAATTCTTCCTACCTTATTCCTATGCTGAGATACAGGGTGCTCCATCCCTGCAGTAAAATGCTTGATTTCTGCAGTGATCGAAACTAATGAAAACATTGTTAGGGTAAAACCTAAAGGAAAGACCTAGCACCAAATTGCATTGGCCATCTGATCTAACTTCTGGAGGCAGTCAAAATGAGTATTTGAATTCTTCCTACCTTATTCCTGTGCTGAGATACAGGTTCTCCAACCTGCAGTAAAATGCTTGATTTCGAGAGTGAGCGAAACTAATGAAAACATTGTTGGGGTAAAACCTAAAGGGAAAGGCCTAGCACCAAATTGCATTGGCCATCTGATCTAACTTCTGGAGGCAGTCAAAATGAGTATTTGAATTCTTCCCTACCTTATTCCTGTGCTGAGATACAGGGTGCTCCAATCCTGCAGTAAAATGCTTGATTTCGAGAGTGAGCGAAACTAATGAAAACATTGTTGGGGTAAAACCTAAAGGGAAAGACCTAGCACCAAATTGCATTGGCCATCTGATCTAATTCTGGAGGCAGTCAAAATGAGTATTTGAATTCTTCCCTACCTTATTCCTGTGCTGAGATACAGGGTGCTCCAACCCTACAGTAAAATGCTTCATTTCTACAGTAAGCGAAACTAATGAAAACATTGTTGGGGTAAAACCTAAAGGGAAAGGCCTAGCACCAAATTGCATTGGCCATCTGATCTAACTTCTGGAGGCAGTCAAAATGAGTATTTGAATTCTTCCCCTACCTTATTCCTGTGCTGAGATACAGGGTGCTCCAACCTGCAGTAAAATGCTTGATTTCGAGAGTGAGCGAAACTAATGAAAACATTGTGGGGTAAAACCTAAAGGGAAAGGTCTAGCACCAAATTGCATTGGCCATCTGATCTAACTTCTGGAGGCAGTCAAAATGAGTATTTGAATTCTTCCTACCTTATTCCTGTGCTGAGATACAGGGTGCTCCAACCCTGCAGTAAAATGCTTGATTTCGAGAGTGAGCGAAACTAATGAAAACATTGTTGGGGTAAAACCTAAAGGGAAAAGATTTAGCACCAAATTGCATTGGCCATCTGATGTAACTTCTGGAGGCAGTCAAAATGAGTATTTGAATTCTTCCTACCTTATTCCTGTGCTGAGATACAGGGTTCTCCAAACCTGCAGTAAAATGCTTGATTTCGAGAGTGATCGAAACTAATGAAAACATTGTTGGGTAAAACCTAAAGGGAAAGGCCTAGCACCAAATTGCATTGGCCATCTGATCTAATTCTGGAGGCAGTCAAAATGCGTATTTGAATTCTTCCCTACCTTATTCCTGTGCTGAGATACAGGGTGCTCCAATCCTGCAGTAAAATGCTTGATTTCGAGAGTGAGCGAAACTAATGAAAACATTGTTGGGGTAAAACCTAAAGGGAAAGACGTAGCACCAAATTGCATTGGCCATCTGATCTAACTTCTGGAGGCAGTCAAAATGAGTATTTGAATTCTTCCTACCTTATTCCTGTGCTGAGATACAGGGTGCTCCAACCCTGCAGTAAAATGCTTGATTTCGAGAGTGAGCGAAACTAATGAAAACATTGTTGGGGTAAAACCTAAAGGGAAAGGCCTAGCACCAAATTGCATTGGCCATCTGATCTAATCTCTGGAGGCAGTCAAATGAGTATTTGAATTCTTCCCTACCTTATTCCTGTGCTGAGATACATGGTGCTCCATCCCTACAGTAAAATGCTTGATTTCTGCAGTGAGCGAAACTAATGAAAATATTGTTGGGGTAAAACCTAAAGGGAAAGACCTAGCACCAAATTGCATTGGCCATCTGATCTAACTTCTGGAGGCAGTCATAATGATCCTTAGAATTCTTCCCTACCTTATTCCTGTGCTGAGATACAGGGTGCTCCAACCCTGCAGTGAAAATGCTTGATTTCGAGAGTGATCGAAACTAATGAAAACATTGTTGGGGTAAAACCTAAAGGAAAGTCTAGCACCAAATTGCATTGGCCATCTGATCAAACTTCTGAAGGCAGTACAAATGAGTATTTAAATTCCTCTCTACCTTATTCCTGTGCTGAGATAAAGCTCCAGCCTGCTATAAAGTGCTTGATTTTGAGAGTGGAAACTAATGAAAACATTGTTGGGGTAAAACCTAAAGGGAAAGACCTAGCACCAAATTGCATTGGCCATCTGATCTAACTTCTGGAGGCAGTCAAAATGAGTATTTGAATTCTTCCCTACCTTATTCCTATGCTGAGATACAGGTGCTCCATCCCTGCAGTAAAATGCTTGATTTTGAGAGTGATCGAAACTAATGAAAACATTGTTGGGGTAAAACCTAAAGGGAAAGACCTAGCACCAAATTGCATTGGCCATCTGATCTAACTTCTGGAGGCAGTCAAAATGAGTATTTGAATTCTTCCCTACCTTATTCCTGTGCTGAGATACAGGGTGCTCCAACCTGCAGTAAAATGCTTGATTTCGAGAGTGAGCGAAACTAATGAAAACATTGTTGGGGTAAAACCTAAAGGGAAAGGCCTAGCACCAAATTGCATTGGCCATCTGATCTAACTTCTGGAGGCAGTCAAAATGAGTATTTGAATTCTACCCTACCTTATTCCTGTGCTGGAGATACAGGGGTGCTCCAACCCTGCAGTAAAATGCTTGATTTGCAGTGAGCGAAACTAATGAAAACATTGTGGGGTAAAACCTAAAGGGAAAGACTAGCACCAAATTGCATTGGCCATCTGATCTAACTTCTGGAGGCAGTCAAAATGAGTATTTGAATTCTTCCCTACCTTATTCCTGTGTTGAGATCCAGGGTGCTCCAACCTACAGTAAAATGCTTGATTTCAAGAGTGATGGAAACTAATGAAAACATTGTTGGGGTAAAACCTAAAGGGAAAGACGTAGCACCAAATTGCATTGGCCATCTGATCAAACTCTGAAGGCAGTCAAAATGAGTATTTGAATTCTTCCCTACCTTATTCCTGTGCTGAGATACAGGGTTCTCCAAACCTACAGTAAAATGCTTGATTTCGAGAGTGAGCGAAACTAATGAAAACATTGTTGGGGTAAAACCTAAAGGGAAAGACCTAGCACCAAATTGCATTGGCCATCTGATTTAACTTCTGGAGGCAGTCAAAATGAGTATTTGAATTCTTCCCTACCTTATTCCTGTGCTGAGATACAGGGTTCTCCAAACCTACAGTAAAATGCTTGATTTCGAGAGTGAGCGAAACTAATGAAAACATTGTTGGGGTAAACCTAAAGGGAAAGGCCTAGCACCAAATTGCATTGGCCATCTGATCCTAACTTCTGGAGGCAGTCAAAATGAGTATTTGAATTCTTCCCTACCTTATTCCTGTGCTGAGATACAGGGTGCTCCAATCCTGCAGTAAAATGCTGATTTCGAGAGTGAGCGAAACTAATGAAAACATTGTTGGGGTAAAACCTAAAGGGAAAGACCTAGCACCAAATTGCATTGGCCATCTGATCTAGCTTCTGGAGGCAGTCAAAATGAGTATTTGAATTCTTCCCTACCTTATTCCTTGCTGAGATACAGGGTGCTCCAACCCTACAGTAAAATGCTTCATTTCAACAGTGACCGAAACTAATGAAAACATTGTTGGGGTAAAACCTAAAGGGAAACCAAAATTGCATTTGCCATCTGATCTAACTTCTGGAGGCAGTCAAAATGAGTATTTGAATTCTACCCTACCTTATTCCTGTGCTGAGATACAGGGTGCTCCAACCTGCAGTAAAATGCTTGATTTCGAGAGTGAGCGAAACTAATGAAAACATTGTGGGGTAAAACCTAAAGGGAAAGATGTAGCACCAAATTGCATTGGCCATCTGATCTAACTTCTGGAGGCAGTCAAAATGAGTATTTGAATTCTTCCCTACCTTATTCCTATGCTGAGATACAGGGTGCTCCAACCCTGCAGTAAAATGCTTGATTTGAGAGTGATGGAAACTAATGAAAACATTGTTGGGGTAAACCTAAAGGGAAAGACGTAGCACCAAATTGCATTGGCCATCTGATCTAACTTCTGGAGGCAGTCAAAATGAGTATTTGAATTCTTCCCTACCTTATTCCTGTGCTGAGATACAGGGTTCTCCAAACCTACAGTAAAATGCTTGATTTCGAGAGTGAAACTAATGAAAACATTGTTGGGGAAAACCTAAAGGGAAAGACGTAGCACCAAATTTCATAGGCCATCTGATCAAACTTCTGAAGGCAGTACAAATGAGTATTTGAAATTCTTCTCTACCTTATTCCTGTGCTGAGATACAGTGAGCTCCAGCCTGCTATAAAATGCTTGATTTGAGAGTGATCGAAACTAATGAAAACATTGTTGGGGTAAAACCTAAAGGGAAAGACCTAGCACCAAATTGCATTGGCCATCTGATCTAACTTCTGGAGGCAGTCAAAAGGAGTATTTGAATTCTTCCCTACCTATTCCTGTGCTGAGATACAGGGTGCTCAATCCTGCAGTAAAATGCTTGATTTCGAGAGTGATCGAAACTAATGTAAACATTGTTGGGGTAAAACCTAAAGGGAAAGATTTAGCACCAAATTGCATTGGCCATCTGATCTAACTTCTGGACGCAGTCCAAATGAGTATTTGAATTCTTCCTACCTTATTCCTGTGCTGAGATACAGGGTGCTCCAACCCTATAGTGAAATGCTTCATTTCTACAGTGATCGAAACTAATGAAAACATTGTTGGGGTAAAACCTAAAGGGAAAGACCTAGCACCAAATTTCATTGGCCATCTGATCAAACTTCTGGAGGCAGTCAAAATGAGTATTTAAATTCTTCCTTACCTTATTCCTGTGCTGAGATACAGGGTGCTCCAGCCTGCAGTAAAATGCTTGATTTTGAGAGTGATCGAAACTAATGAAAACATTGTTGGGGTAAAACCTAAAGGGAAAGACCTAGCACCAAATTGCATTGGCCATCTGATCTAACTTCTGGAGGCAGTCAAAATGAGTATTTGAATTCTTCCTTACCTTATTCCTGTGCTGAGATACAGGGTGCTCCATCCTGCAGTAAAATGCTTGATTTTGCAGTGAGCGAAACTAATGAAAACATTGTTGGGGTAAAACCTAAAGGGAAAGACCTAGCACCAAATTGCATTGGCCATCTGATCAAACTTCTGAAGGCAGTACAAATGAGTATTTGAATTCTTCTCTACCTTATTCCTGTGCTGAGATACAGTGAGCTCCAGCCTGCTATAAAGTGCTTGATTTTGAGAGTGATCGAAACTAATGAAAACATTGTTGGGGTAAAACCTAAAGGGAAAGACCTAGCACCAAATTGCATTGGCCATCTGATCTAACTTCTGGAGGCAGTCAAAATGAGTATTTGAATTCCTTCCTACCTTATTCCTGTGCTGAGATACAGGGTTCTCCAAACCTACAGTAAAATGCTTGATTTCGAGAGTGAGTAAACTAATGAAAACATTGTTGGGGTAAAACCTAAAGGGAAAGGCCTAGCACCAAATTGCATTGGCCATCTGATCTAACTTCTGGAGGCAGTCAAAATGAGTATTTGAATTCTTCCCCTACCTTATTCCTGTGCTGAGATACAGGGTGCTCCAATCCTGCAGTAAAATGCTTGATTTCGAGAGTGAGCGAAACTAATGAAAACATTGTTGGGGTAAAACCTAAAGGGAAAGACCTAGCACCAAATTGCATTGGCCATCTGATCTAACTTCTGGAGGCAGTCAAAATGAGTATTTGAATTCTTCCCCTGCCTTATTCCTGTGCTGAGATACAGGGTGCTCCAACCATACAGTGAAATGCTTCATTCTACAGTGATCGAAACTAATGAAAACATTGTTGGGGTAAAACCTAAAGGGAAAGACCTAGCACCAAATTGCATTGGCCATCTGATCTAACTTCTGGAGGCAGTCAAAAGGAGTATTTGAATTCTTCCCTACCTTATTCATGTGCTTAGATACAGGGTGCTCAATCCTGCAGTAAAATGCTTGATTTCTACAGTGAGCGAAACTAATGAAAACATTGTTGGGTAAACCTAAAGGGAAAGACCTAGCACCAAATTGCATTGGCCATCTGATCTAACTTCTGGAGGCAGTCAAAATGAGTATTTGAATTCTTCCCTACCTTATTCCTGTGCTGAGATTCTGGGTGCTCCAATCCTGCAGTAAAATGCTTGATTTCGAGAGTGAGCGAAACTAATGAAAACATTGTTGGGGTAAAACCTAAAGGGAAAGACCTAGCACCAAATTGCATTGGCCATCTGATCTAACTTCTGGAGGCAGTCAAAATGAGTATTTGAATTCTTCCTGCCTTATTCCTGTGCTGAGATACAGGGTGCTCCATCCCTACAGTGAAATGCTTCATTTCTACAGTGAGCTAAACTAATGAAAACATTGTTGGGGTAAAAACCTAAAGGGAAAGACCTAGCACCAAATTTAATTGGCCATCTGATCTAACTTCTGGAGGCAGTCAAAATGAGTATTTGAATTCTTCCCTACCTTATTCCTGTGCTGAGATACAGGGTGCTCCAAACCTGCAGTAAAATGCTTGATTTCGAGAGTGATTGAAACTAATGAAAACATTGTTGGGGGTAAACCTAAAGGGAAAGGGCACCAAATTGCATTGGCCATCTGATCTAACTTCTGGAGGCAGTCAAAATGAGTATTTGAATTCTTCCCTACCTTATTCCTGTGCTGAGATTCAGGGTTCTCCAAACCTACAGTAAAATGCTTGATTTCGAGAGTGATGCGAAACTAATGAAAACATTGTTGGGGTAAAACCTAAAAGGAAAGCCTAGCACCAAATTGCATTGGCCATCTGATCTAACTTCTGAAGGCAGTCAAAATGAGTATTTGAATTCAAATTCCTGTGCTGAGAGTATCCTTAAAATGCTTGATTTTGAGCGAAAACTAATGAAAACATTGTTGGGGTAAAACCTCTAGCACCAAATTGCATTCATCTGATCAAACTTCTGAAGTACAAATGAGTATTTAAATACATTCCTGTGCTGAGATACAGTGAGTTCCAGCCTGCTATAAAGTGCTTGATATTGAGAGTGATCAAACTAATGAAAACATTGTTGGGGTAAAACCTAAAGGGAAAGACCTAGCACCAAATTGCATTGGCCATCTGATCTAACTTCTGGAGGCAGTCAAAATGAGTATTTGAATTCTTCCCTACCTTATTCCTATGCTGAGATACAGGGTGCTCCATCCCTGCAGTAAAATGCTTGATTTCACAGTGATCGAAACTAATGAAAACATTGTTGGGGTAAACCTAAAGGGAAAGACGTAGCACCAAATTGCATTGGCCATCTGATCTAACTTCTGAGGCAGTCAAAATGAGTATTTGAATTCTTCCCTACCTTATTCCTGTGCTGAGATACAGGGTTCTCCAAACCTACAGTAAAATGCTTGATTTCGAGAGTGAGCGAAACTAATGAAAACATTGTTGGGGTAAAACCTAAAGGGAAAGGCCTAGCACCAAATTGCATTGGCCATCTGATCTAACTTCTGGAGGCAGTCAAAATGAGTATTTGAATTCTTCCCTACCTTATTCCTGTGCTGAGATACAGGGTGCTCCAATCCTGCAGTAAAATGCTTGATTTGAGAGTGAGCGAAACTAATGAAAACATTGTTGGGGTAAACCTAAAGGGAAAGACCTAGCACCAAATTGCATTGGCCATCTGATCTAACTTCTGGAGGCAGTCAAAATGAGTATTTGAATTCTTCCCTACCTTATTCCTGTGCTGAGATACAGGGTGCTCCAACCCTACAGTAAAATGCTTCATTTCTACAGTAATCGAAACTAATGAAAACATTGTTGGGGTAAAACCTAAAGGGAAAGACCTAGCACCAAATTGCATTGGCCATCTGATCTAACTTCTGGAGGCAGTCAAAATGAGTATTTGAATTCTTCCCTACCTTATTCCTGTGCTGAGATACAGGGTGCTCCAACCCTACAGTAAAATGCTTGATTTCTACAGTGATCGAAACTAATGAAAACATTGTTGGGGTAAAACCTAAAGGGAAAGGCCTAGCACCAAATTGCATTGGCCATCTGATCTAACTTCTGGAGGCAGTCAAAATGAGTATTTGAATTCTTCCCTACCTTATTCCTGTGCTGAGATACAGGGTGCTCCAATCCTGCAGTAAAATGCTTGATTTCGAGAGTGATCGAAACTAATGAAAACATTGTGGGGTAAAACCTAAAGGGAAAGGTCTAGCACCAAATTGCATTGGCCATCTGATCTAGCTTCTGGAGGCAGTCAAAATGATCCTTAGAATTCTTCCCTACCTTATTCCTGTGCTGAAATACAGGGTGCTCCAACCCTACAGTAAAATGCTTCATTTCAACAGTGATCGAAACTAATGAAAACATTGTTGGGGTAAAACCTAAAGGGAAAGACCTAGCACCAAATTGCATTGGCCATCTGATCTAACTTCTGGAGGCAGTCAAAATGAGTATTTGAATTCTTCCCTACCTTATTCCTATGCTGAGATACAGGGTGCTCCAACCCTCCAGTAAAATGCTTGATTTCGAGAGTGATTGAAACTAATGAAAACATTGTTGGGGTAAAACCTAAAGGGAAAGACCTAGCACCAAATTGCATTGGCCATCTGATCTAACTTCTGGATGCAGTCAAAATGAGTATTTGAATTCTTCCCTACCTTATTCCTGTGCTGAGATACAGGGTTCTCCAAACCTCCAGTAAAATGCTTGATTTCGAGAGTGAGCGAAACTAATGAAAACTTTCTTGGGGAAAACCTAAAGGGAAAGACCTAGCACCAAATTGCATTGGCCATCTGATCTAACTTCTGGAGGCAGTCAAAATGAGTATTTGAATTCTTCCTACCTTATTCCTGTGCTGAGATACAGGGTGCTCCATCCTGCAGTAAAATGCTTGATTTGAGAGTGATCGAAACTAATGAAAACATTGTTGGGGGTAAACCTAAAGGGAAAGACCTAGCACCAAATTGCATTGGCCATCTGATCTAACTTCTGGAGGCAGTCAAAATGAGTATTTGAATTCTTCCCTACCTTATTCCTGTGCTGAGATACAGGGTGCTCAATCCCTGCAGTAAAATGCTTGATTTCGAGAGTGAGCGAAACTAATGTAAACATTGTTGGGGTAAAACCTAAAGGGAAAGACGTAGCACCAAATTGCATTGGCCATCTGATCTAACTTCTGGAGGCAGTCATAATGATCCTTTGAATTCTTCCTACCTTATTCCTGTGCTGAGATACAGGGTGCTCCAACCCTGCAGTAAAATGCTTGATTTCGAGAGTGAGCGAAACTAATGAAAACATTGTTGGGGTAAAACCTAAAGGGAAAGACGTAGCACCAAATTGCATTGGCCATCTGATCAAACTTCTGAAGGCAGTACAAATGAGTATTTAAATTCCTCTCTGCCTTATTCCTGTGCTGAGATACAGTGAGCTCCAGCCTGCTATAAAGTGCTTGATTTTGAGAGTGATCGAAACTAATGAAAACATTGTTGGGGTAAAACCTAAAGGGAAAGACCTAGCACCAAATTGCATTGGCCATCTGATCTAACTTCTGGAGGCAGTCAAAATGAGTATTTGAATTCTTCCCTACCTTATTCCTGTGCTGAGATACAGGGTGCTCCAACCCTATAGTAAAATGCTTCATTTCTACAGTGATGGAAACTAATGAAAACATTGTTGGGGTAAAACCTAAAGGAAAGGCCTAGCACCAAATTTCATTGGCCATCTGATCAAACTTCTGGAGGCAGTCCAAATGAGTATTTAAATTCTTCCTACCTTATTCCTGTGCTGAGATACAGGGTGCTCCAGCCTGCTGTAAAATGCTTGATTTTGAGAGTGATCGAAACTGATGAAAACATTGTTGGGGTAAAACCTAAAGGGAAAGACCTAGCACCAAATTGCATTGGCCATCTGATCTAACTTCTGGAGGCAGTCAAAATGAGTATTTGAATTCTTCCTTACCTTATTCCTGTGCTGAGATACAGGGTGCTCCAACCCTGCAGTAAAATGCTTGATTTTGAGAGTGATCGAAACTAATGAAAACATTGTTGGGGTAAAACCTAAAGGGAAAGGCCTAGCACCAAATTGCATTGGCCATCTGATCTAACTTCTGGAGGCAGTCAAAATGAGTTTTTGAATTCTTCCTACCTTATTCCTGTGCTGAGATACAGGGTGCTCCAACCCTGCAGTAAAATGCTTGATTTCGAGAGTGAGCGAAACTAATGAAAACATTGTTGGGGTAAAACCTAAAGGGAAAGACCTAGCACCAAATTGCATTGGCCATCTGATCTAACTTCTGGAGGCAGTCAAATGAGTATTTGAATTCTTCCTACCTTATTCCTGTGCTGAGATACAGGGTGCTCCAAACCTACAGTAAAATGCTTGATTTCTACAGTGATCGAAACTAATGAAAACATTGTTGGGGTAAAACCTAAAGGGAAAGACGTAGCACCAAATTGCATTGGCCATCTGATCTAACTTCTGGAGGCAGTCAAAATGAGTATTTGAATTCTTCCCTACCTTATTCCTCTGCTGAGATACAGGGTGCTCAAACCTGCAGTAAAATGCTTGATTTCTACAGTGATCGAAACTAATGAAAACATTGTTGGGGTAAAACCTAAAGGGAAAGACCTAGCACCAAATTGCATTGGCCATCTGATCAAACTTCTGGAGGCAGTCAAAATGAGTATTTGAATTCTTCCCTACCTTATTCCTGTGCTGAGATACAGGGTGCTCCAATCCTGCAGTAAAATGCTTGATTTTGAGAGTGAGCGAAACTAATGAAAACATTGTTGGGGTAAAACCTAAAGGAAAGGTCTAGCACCAAATTGCATTGGCCATCTGATCTAACTTCTGGAGGCAGTCAAAATGAGTATTTGAATTCTTCCCTACCTTATTCCTGTGCTGAGATTCAGGGTTCTCCATACCTACAGTAAAATGCTTGATTTCGAGAGTGATCGAAACTAATGAAAACATTGTTGGGGTAAAACCTAAAGGGAAAGGCCTAGCACCAAATTGCATTGGCCATCTGATCTAACTTCTGGAGGCAGTCAAAATGAGTATTTGAATTCTTCCCTACCTTATTCCTGTGCTGAGATTCAGGGTTCTCCAAACCTACAGTAAAATGCTTGATTTCGAGAGTGAGCGAAACCAATGAAAACATTGTTGGGGTAAAACCTAAAGGGAAAGACCTAGCACCAAATTGCATTGGCCATCTGATCTAACTTCTGGAGGCAGTCAAAATGAGTATTTGAATTCTTCCCTACCTTATTCCTGTGCTGAGATACAGGGTGCTCCAACCCTACAGTAAAATGCTTCATTTCTACAGTAATCGAAACTAATGAAAACATTGTTGGGGTAAAACCTAAAGGGAAAGACCTAGCACCAAATTGCATTGGCCATCTGATCTAACTTCTGGAGGCAGTCAAAATGAGTATTTGAATTCTTCCCTGCCTTATTCCTGTGCTGAGATACAGGGTGCTCCAACCCTACAGTGAAATGCTTCATTTCTACAGTGATGGAAACTAATGAAAACATTGTTGGGGTAAAACCTAAAGGGAAAGGTCTAGCACCAAATTGCATTGGCCATCTGATCTAACTTCTGGAGGCAGTCAAAATGAGTATTTGAATTCTTCCCTACCTTATTCCTGTGCTGAAATACAGGGTGCTCCAACCCTACAGTAAAATGCTTGATTTCAACAGTGATGGAAACTAATGAAAACATTGTTGGGGTAAAACCTAAAGGGAAAGACCTAGCACCAAATTGCATTGGCCATCTGATCTAACTTCTGGAGGCAGTCAAAATGAGTATTTGAATTCTTCCCTACCTTATTCCTCTGCTGAGATACAGGGTGCTCCATCCCTGCAGTAAAATGTTTGCTTTCTACAGTGATCGAAACTAATGAAAACATTGTTGGGGTAAAACCTAAAGGGAAAGACCTAGCACCAAATTGCATTGGCCATCTGATCTAACTTCTGGAGGCAGTCAAAATGCGTATTTGAATTCTTCCCTACCTTATTCCTGTGCTGAGATACAGGGTGCTCAATCCTGCAGTAAAATGCTTGATTTCGAGAGTGATCGAAACTAATGAAAACATTGTTGGGGTAAAACCTAAAGGGAAAGACCTAGCACCAAATTGCATTGGCCATCTGATCTAACTTCTGGAGGCAGTCAAAATGAGTATTTGAATTCTTCCCTACCTTATTCCTGTGCTGAGATACAGGGTTCTCCAAACCTACTCTAAAATGCTTGATTTCTGCAGTGAGCGAAACTAATGAAAACATTGTTGGGGTAAAACCTAAAGGGAAAGACCTAGCACCAAATTGCATTGGCCATCTGATCTAACTTCTGGAGGCAGTCAAAATGATCCATTTGAATTCTTCCTACCTTATTCCTGTGCTGAGATACAGGGTGCTCCAACCCTGCAGTAAAATGCTTGATTTCGAGAGTGAGCGAAACTAATGAAAACATTGTTGGGGTAAAACCTAAAGGGAAAGACCTAGCACCAAATTGCATTGGCCATCTGATCAAACTTCTGAAGGCAGTACAAATGAGTATTTAAATTCCTCTCTACCTTATTCCTGTGCTGAGATACAGTGAGTTCCAGCCTGCTATAAAGTGCTTGAGTTTGAGAGTGATCGAAACTAATGAAAACATTGTTGGGGTAAAACCTAAAGGGAAAGACCTAGCACCAAATTGCATTGGCCATCTGATCTAACTTCTGGAGGCAGTCAAAATGAGTATTTGAATTCTTCCCTACCTTATTCCTATGCTGAGATACAGGGTGCTCCAACCCTGCAGTAAAATGCTTGATTTGAGAGTGATCGAAACTAATGAAAACATTGTTGGGGTAAAACCTAAAGGGAAAGACGTAGCACCAAATTGCATTGGCCATCTGATCTAACTTCTGAGGCAGTCAAAATGATCCTTTGAATTCTTCCCTACCTTATTCCTGTGCTGAGATACAGGGTGCTCCAACCCTACAGTAAAATGCTTGATTTCAACAGTGATGAAACTAATGAAAACATTGTTGGGGTAAAACCTAAAGGGAAAGACCTAGCACCAAATTGCATTGGCCATCTGATCTAACTTCTGGAGGCAGTCAAAATGAGTATTTGAATTCTTCCCTACATTATTCCTCTGCTGAGATACAGGGTGCTCTAACCCTGCAGTAAAATGTTTGCTTTCTACAGTGATCGAAACTAATGAAAACATTGTTGGGGTAAAACCTAAAGGGAAAGACCTAGCACCAAATTGCATTGGCCATCTGATCTAACTTCTGGAGGCAGTCAAAATGCGTATTTGAATTCTTCCTACCTTATTCCTGTGCTGAGATACAGGGTGCTCAATCCTGCAGTAAAATGCTTGATTTCGAGAGTGATCGAAACTAATGAAAACATTGTTGGGGTAAAACCTAAAGGGAAAGACGTAGCACCAAATTGCATTGGCCATCTGATCTAACTTCTGGAGGCAGTCAAAAGGAGTATTTGAATTCTTCCTACCTTATTCCTGTGCTGAGATACAGGGTTCTCCAAACCTACAGTAAAATGCTTGATTTCTGCAGTGAGCGAAACTAATGAAAACATTGTTGGGGTAAAACCTAAAGGGAAAGACCTAGCACCAAATTGCATTGTCCATCTGATCTAACTTCTGGAGGCAGTCATAATGATCCATTTGAATTCTTCCCTACCTTATTCCTGTGCTGAGATACAGGTGCTCCAACCCTGCAGTAAAATGCTTGATTTCAAGAGTGAGCGAAACTAATGAAAACATTGTTGGGGTAAAACCTAAAGGGAAAGACCTAGCACCAAATTGCATTGGCCATCTGATCTAACTTCTGGAGGCAGTCAAAATGAGTATTTGAATTCTTCCCTACCTTATTCCTGTTCTGAGATACAGGGTGCTCCAACCCTACAGTGAAATGCTTCATTTCTACAGTAATCGAAACTAATGAAAACATTGTTGGGGTAAAACCTAAAGGAAAGGCCTAGCACCAAATTGCATTTGCCATCTGATCTAACTTCTGGAGGCAGTCAAAATGAGTATTTGAATTCTTCCCTACCTTATTCCTGTGCTGAGATACAGGGTGCTCCAACCCTGCAGTAAAATGCTTCATTTCTACAGTGATCGAAACTAATGAAAACATTGTTGGGGTAAAACCTAAAGGGAAAGACCTAGCACCAAATTTCATTGGCCATCTGATCAAACTTCTGGAGGCAGTCAAAATGAGTATTTGAATTCTTCCCTACCTTATTCCTGTGCTGAGATACAGGGTGCTCCAGCCTGCTGTAAAGTGCTTGATTTTGAGAGTGATCGAAACTAAGGAAAACATTGTTGGGGTAAAACGTAAAGGGAAAGACCTAGCACCAAATTGCATTGGCCATCTGATCTAACTTCTGGAGGCAGTCAAAATGAGTATTTGAATTCTTCCTACCTTATTCCTGTGCTGAGATACAGGGTGCTCCAACCCTGCAGTAAAATGCTTGATTTTGAGAGTGATCGAAACTAATGAAAACATTGTTGGGGTAAAACCTAAAGGGAAAGGCCTAGCACCAAATTGCATTGGCCATCTGATCTAACTTCTGGAGGCAGTCAAAATGAGTATTTGAATTCTTCCCTACCTTATTCCTGTGCTGAGATACAGGGTGCTCCATCCCTGCAGTAAAATGCTTGATTTCGAGAGTGAGCGAAACTAATGAAAACATTGTTGGGGTAAAACCTAAAGGGAAAGACCTAGCACCAAATTGCATTGGCCATCTGATCAAACTTCTGAAGGCAGTACAAATGAGTATTTGAATTCTTCTCTACCTTATTCCTGTGCTGAGATACAGTGAGCTCCAGCCTGCTATAAAATGCTTGATTTCGAGAGTGAGCGAAACTAATGAAAACATTGTTGGGGTAAAACCTAAAGGAAAGGCCTAGCACCAAATTGCATTGGCCATCTGATCTAACTTCTGGAGGCAGTCAAAATGAGTTTTGAATTCTTCCTACCTTATTCCTGTGCTGAGATACAGGGTGCTCCAATCCTGCAGTAAAATGCTTGATTTCGAGAGTGAGCGAAACTAATGAAAACATTGTTGGGGTAAAACCTAAAGGGAAAGACCTAGCACCAAATTGCATTGGCCATCTGATCTAACTTCTGGAGGCAGTCAAAATGAGTATTTGAATTCTTCCCTACCTTATTCCTGTGCTGAGATACAGGGTGCTCCAAACCTACAGTAAAATGCTTCATTTCTAGAGTGATCGAAAGTAATGAAAACATTTTGGGGTAAAACCTAAAGGGAAAGACGTAGCACCAAATTGCATTGGCCATCTGATCTAACTTCTGGAGGCAGTCAAAATGAGTATTTGAATTCTTCCCTACCTTATTCCTCTGCTGAGATACAGGGTGCTCCAAACCTGCAGTAAAATGCTTGATTTCTAGAGTGATCGAAACTAATGAAAACATTGTTGGGGTAAAACCTAAAGGGAAAGACCTAGCACCAAATTGCATTGGCCATCTGATCTAACTTCTGGAGGCAGTCAAAATGAGTATTTGAATTCTTCCCTACCTTATTCCTGTGCTGAGATACAGGGTGCTCCAATCCTGCAGTAAAATGCTTGATTTCGAGAGTGAGCGAAACTAATGAAAACATTGTTGGGGTAAAACCTAAAGGAAAGACGTAGCACCAAATTGCATTGGCCATCTGATCTAACTTCTGGAGGCAGTCAAAATGAGTATTTGAATTCTTCCCTACCTTATTCCTGTGCTGAGATTCAGGGTTCTCCAAACCTACAGTAAAATGCTTGATTTCGAGAGTGAGCGAAACCAATGAAAACATTGTTGGGGTAAAACCTAAAGGGAAAGGCCTAGCACCAAATTGCATTGGCCATCTGATCTAACTTCTGGAGGCAGTCAAAATGAGTATTTGAATTCTTCCTACCTTATTCCTGTGCTGAGATTCAGGGTTCTCCATACCTACAGTAAAATGCTTGATTTCGAGAGTGAGCGAAACCAATGAAAACATTGTTGGGGTAAAACCTAAAGGAAAGGCCTAGCACCAAATTGCATTGGCCATCTGATCTAACTTCTGGAGGCAGTCAAAATGAGTATTTGAATTCTTCCTACCTTATTCCTGTGCTGAGATACAGGGTGCTCCAATCCTGCAGTAAAATGCTTGATTTCGAGAGTGAGCGAAACTAATGAAAACATTGTTGGGGTAAAACCTAAAGGGAAAGACCTAGCACCAAATTGCATTGGCCATCTGATCTAACTTCTGGAGGCAGTCAAAATGAGTATTTGAATTCTTCCCTACCTTATTCCTGTGCTGAGATACAGGGTGCTCCAACCCTACAGTAAAAATGCTTCATTTCTACAGTAATCGAAACTAATGAAAACATTGTTGGGTAAAACCTAAAGGGAAAGACCTAGCACCAAATTGCATTGGCCATCTGATCTAACTTCTGGAGGCAGTCAAAATGAGTATTTGAATTCTTCTCTGCCTTATTCCTGTGCTGAGATACAGAGTGCTCCAACCCTACAGTGAAATGCTTCATTTCTACAGTGATCGAAACTAATGAAAACATTGTTGGGGTAAAACCTAAAGGGAAAGGTCTAGCACCAAATTGCATTGGCCATCTGATCTAACTTCTGGAGGCAGTCAAAATGATATTTAGAATTCTTCCTACCTTATTCCTGTGCTGAAATACAGGGTGCGCCAACCCTACAGTAAAATGCTTGATTTCAACAGTGATGGAAACTAATGAAAACATTGTTGGGGTAAAACCTAAAGGAAAGACCTAGCACCAAATTGCATTGGCCATCTGATCTAACTTCTGGAGGCAGTCAAAATGAGTATTTGAATTCTTCCCTACATTATTCCTCTGCTGAGATACAGGGTGCTCCATCCCTGCAGTAAAATGTTTGCTTTCTACAGTGATCGAAACTAATGAAAACATTGTTGGGGTAAAACCTAAAGGGAAAGACCTAGCACCAAATTGCATTGGCCATCTGATCTAACTTCTGGAGGCAGTCAAAATGAGTATTTGAATTCTTCCCTACCTTATTCCTGTGCTGAGATACAGGGTGCTCCAATCCTGCAGTAAAATGCTTGATTTCGAGAGTGATCGAAACTAATGAAAACATTGTTGGGGTAAAACCTAAAGGAAAGACGTAGCACCAAATTGCATTGGCCATCTGATCTAACTTCTGGAGGCAGTCAAAATGAGTATTTGAATTCTTCCCTACCTTATTCCTGTGCTGAGATACAGGGTTCTCCAAACCTACAGTAAAATGCTTGATTTACAGTGAGCGAAACTAATGAAAACATTGTTGGGGTAAAACCTAAAGGGAAAGACCTAGCACCAAATTGCATTGGCCATCTGATCTAACTTCTGGAGGCAGTCATAATGATATTAGAATTCTTCCCTACCTTATTCCTGTGCTGAGATACAGGGTGCTCCAACCCTGCAGTAAAATGCTTGATTTCAAGAGTGATCGAAACTAATGAAAACATTGTTGGGGTAAAACCTAAAGGGAAAGACCTAGCACCAAATTGCATTGGCCATCTGATCAAACTTCTGAAGGCAGTCACAAATGAGTATTTAAATTCTCTCTACCTTATTCCTGTGCTGAGATACAGTGAGTTCCAGCCTGCAGTAAAGTGCTTGATTTTGAGAGTGAGCGAAACTAATGAAAACATTGTTGGGGTAAAACCTAAAGGGAAAGACCTAGCACCAAATTGCATTGGCCATCTGATCTAACTTCTGGAGGCAGTCAAAATGAGTATTTGAATTCTTCCCTACCTTATTCCTATGCTGAGATACAGGGTGCTCCATCCCTGCAGTAAAATGCTTGATTTCTAGAGTGATCGAAACTAATGAAAACATTGTTGGGGTAAAACCTAAAGGGAAAGACCTAGCACCAAATTGCATTGGCCATCTGATCTAACTTCTGGAGGCAGTCAAATGAGTATTTGAATTCTTCCTACCTTATTCCTGTGCTGAGATACAGGGTGCTCAATCCTGCAGTAAAATGCTTGATTTGAGAGTGATCGAAACTAATGAAAACATTGTTGGGGTAAAACCTAAAGGGAAAGGTCTAGCACCAAATTGCATTGGCCATCTGATCTAACTTCTGGAGGCAGTCAAAATGAGTCCTTAGAATTCTTCCTACCTTATTCCTGTGCTGAGATACAGGTGCTCCACCCTGCAGTAAAATGCTTGATTTCAACAGTGATCGAAACTAATGAAAACATTGTTGGGGTAAAACCTAAAGGAAAGACCTAGCACCAAATTGCATTGGCCATCTGATCTAACTTCTGGAGGCAGTCAAAATGAGTATTTGAATTCTTCCCTACCTTATTCCTATGCTGAGATACAGGGTGCTCCAACCCTGCAGTAAAATGCTTGATTTCGAGAGTGATCGAAACTAATGAAAACATTGTTGGGGTAAAACCTAAAGGGAAAGACCTAGCACCAAATTGCATTGGCCATCTGATCTAACTTCTGAGGCAGTCAAAATGAGTATTTGAATTCTTCCTACCTTATTCCTGTGCTGAGATACAGGGTTCTCCAAACCTGCAGTAAAATGCTTGATTTGAGAGTGATCGAAACTAATGAAAACATTGTTGGGGTAAAACCTAAAGGGAAAGACCTAGCACCAAATTGCATTGGCCATCTGATCTAACTTCTGGAGGCAGTCAAAATGAGTATTTGAATTCTTCCCTACCTTATTCCTGTGCTGAGATACAGGGTGCTCCATCCCTGCAGTAAAATGCTTGATTTTGAGAGTGAGCGAAACTAATGAAAACATTGTTGGGGTAAAACCTAAAGGGAAAGACCTAGCACCAAATTGCATTGGCCATCTGATCTAACTTCTGGAGGCAGTCAAAATGAGTATTTGAATTCTTCCTACCTTATTCCTGTGCTGAGATACAGGGTGCTCAATCCTGCAGTAAAATGCTTGATTTCGAGAGTGATGGAAACTAATGTAAACATTGTTGGGGTAAAACCTAAAGGGAAAGACGTAGCACCAAATTGCATTGGCCATCTGATCTAACTTCTGGAGGCAGTCAAAATGAGTATTTGAATTCTTCCCTACCTTATTCCTGTGCTGAGATACAGGGTGCTCCAAACCTGCAGTAAAATGCTTGATTTCGAGAGTGAGCGAAACTAATGAAAACATTGTGGGGGTAAAACCTAAAGGGAAAGACCTAGCACCAAATTGCATTGGCCATCTGATCAAACTTCTGGAGGCAGTCAAAATGAGTATTTGAATTCTTCCCTACCTTATTCCTGTGCTCAGATACAGGGTGCTCCAATCCTGCAGTAAAATGCTTGATTTTGAGAGTGATCGAAACTAATGAAAACATTGTTGGGGTAAAACCTAAAGGGAAAGACCTAGCACCAAATTGCATTGGCCATCTGATCTAACTTCTGGAGGCAGTCAAAATGAGTATTTGAATTCTTCCCTACCTTATTCCTGTGCTGAGATACAGGGTGCTCCAACCCTGCAGTAAAATGCTTGATTTTGAGAGTGAGCGAAACTAATGAAAACATTGTGGGGGTAAAACCTAAAGGGAAAGACCTAGCACCAAATTGCATTGGCCATCTGATCAAACTTCTGGAGGCAGTCAAAATGAGTATT
The DNA here is from genome assembly GCA_011125475.1 of Melanerpes aurifrons. Taxonomy (NCBI): domain Eukaryota; kingdom Metazoa; phylum Chordata; class Aves; order Piciformes; family Picidae; genus Melanerpes; species Melanerpes aurifrons. The sequence goes on from WWNC01000279.1 coordinate 45,861, forward strand.
TGAATTCTTCCCTACCTTATTCCTGTGCTCAGATACAGAGTGCTCCAACCTGCAGTAAAATGCTTGATTTTGAGAGTGAGCGAAACTAATGAAAACATTGTTGGGGTAAAACCTAAAGGGAAAGACCTAGCACCAAATTGCATTGGCCATCTGATCTAACTTCTGGAGGCAGTCAAAATGAGTATTTGAATTCTTTCCCTACCTTATTCCTGTGCTGAGATACAGGGTGCTCCAACCTACAGTAAAATGCTTCATTTCTAGAGTAATCGAAACTAATGAAAACATTGTTGGGTAAAACCTAAAGGGAAAGACCTAGCACCAAATTGCATTGGCCATCTGATGTAACTTCTGGAGGCAGTCAAAATGAGTATTTGAATTCTTCCCTACCTTATTCCTGTGCTGAGATACAGGGTTCTCCAAGCCTACAGTAAAATGCTTGATTTCGAGAGTGATCGAAACTAATGAAAACATTGTTGGGGTAAAACCTAAAGGGAAAGACCTAGCACCAAATTGCATTGGCCATCTGATCTAACTTCTGGAGGCAGTCAAAATGCGTATTTGAATTCTTCCTACCTTATTCCTGTGCTGAGATACAGGGTGCTCCAATCCTGCAGTAAAATGCTTGATTTCGAGAGTGAGCGAAACTAATGAAAACATTGTTGGGGTAAAACCTAAAGGGAAAGACCTAGCACCAAATTTAATTGGCCATCTGATCTAACTTCTGGAGGCAGTCAAATGATCCTTAGAATTCTTCCTACCTTATTCCTGTGCTGAGATACAGGGTGCTCCAACCCTGCAGTAAAATGCTTGATTTCGAGAGTGATCGAAACTAATGAAAACATTGTTGGGGTAAAACCTAAAGGGAAAGACCTAGCACCAAATTGCATTGGCCATCTGATCTAACTTCTGGAGGCAGTCAAAATGAGTATTTGAATTCTTCCCTACCTTATTCCTCTGCTGAGATACAGGGTGCGCCATCCCTACAGTAAAATGCTTCATTTCGAGAGTGAGCGAAACTAATGAAAACATTGTTGGGGTAAAACCTAAAGGGAAAGGCCTAGCACCAAATTGCATTGGCCATCTGATCTAACTTCTGGAGGCAGTCAAAATGAGTATTTGAATTCTTCCTACCTTATTCCTGTGCTGAGATACATGGTGCTCCATCCCTACAGTAAAATGCTTCATTTCGAGAGTGAGCGAAACTAATGAAAACATTGTTGGGGTAAAACCTAAAGGGAAAGACCTAGCACCAAATTTAATTGGCCATCTGATCTAACTTCTGGAGGCAGTCATAATGATCCTTAGAATTCTTCCCTACCTTATTCCTGTGCTGAGATACAGGGTGCTCCAACCCTGCAGTAAAATGCTTGATTTCGAGAGTGATTGAAACTAATGAAAACATTGTTGGGGTAAAACCTAAAGGGAAAGACGTAGCACAAAATTGCATAGGCCATCTGATCAAACTTCTGAAGGCAGTACAAATGAGTATTTAAATTCCTCTCTACCTTATTCCTGTGCTGAGATACAGTGAGCTCCAGCCTGCTATAAAGTGCTTGATTTTGAGAGTGATCGAAACTAATGAAAACATTGTTGGGGTAAAACCTAAAGGGAAAGACCTAGCACCAAATTGCATTGGCCATCTGATCTAACTTCTGGAGGCAGTCAAAATGAGTATTTGAATTCTTCCCTACCTTATTCCTATGCTGAGATACAGGGTGCTCCATCCCTGCAGTAAAATGCTTGATTTCGAGAGTGATCGAAACTAATGAAAACATTGTTGGGGTAAAACCTACAGGGAAAGACGTAGCACAAAATTTCATTGGCCATCTGATCTAACTTCTGGAGGCAGTCAAAATGAGTATTTGAATTCTTCCCTACCTTATTCCTGTGCTGAGATACAGGGTGCTCCAATCCTGCAGTAAAATGCTTGATTTCGAGAGTGAGCGAAACTAATGAAAACATTGTTGGGGTAAAACCTAAAGGGAAAGGCCTAGCACCAAATTGCATTGGCCATCTGATCTAACTTCTGGAGGCAGTCAAAATGAGTATTTGAATTCTCCCTACCTTATTCCTGTGCTGAGATACAGGGTGCTCCAACCCTGCAGTAAAATGCTTGATTTCGAGAGTGAGCGAAACTAATGAAAACATTGTTGGGGTAAAACCTAAAGGGAAAGACGTAGCACCAAATTGCATTGGCCATCTGATCTAACTTCTGGAGGCAGTCAAAATGAGTATTTGAATTCTTCCCTACCTTATTCCTATGCTGAGATCCAGGGTGCTCCAACCCTGCAGTAAAATGCTTGATTCGAGAGTGATGAAACTAATGAAAACATTGTTGGGGTAAAACCTAAAGGGAAAGACGTAGCACCAAATTGCATTGGCCATCTGATGTAACTTCTGGAGGCAGTCAAAATGAGTATTTGAATTCTTCCCTACCTTATTCCTGTGCTGAGATACAGGGTTCTCCAAACCTACAGTAAAATGCTTGATTTGAGAGTGAGCGAAACTAATGAAAACATTGTTGGGGTAAAACCTAAAGGGAAAGGCCTAGCACCAAATTGCATTGGCCATCTGATCTAACTTCTGGAGGCAGTCAAAATGCGTATTTGAATTCTTCCCTACCTTATTCCTGTGCTGAGATACAGGGTGCTCAATCCTGCAGTAAAATGCTTGATTTCGAGAGTGAGCGAAACTAATGAAAACATTGTTGGGGTAAAACCTAAAGGGAAAGACGTAGCACCAAATTGCATTGGCCATCTGATCTAACTTCTGGAGGCAGTCAAAATGAGTATTTGAATTCTTCCCTACCTTATTCCTCTGCTGAGATACAGGGTGCGCCAACCCTACAGTAAAATGCTTCATTTCGAGAGTGAGCGAAACTAATGAAAACATTGTTGGGGTAAAACCTAAAGGGAAAGGCCTAGCACCAAATTGCATTGGCCATCTGATCTAACTTCTGGAGGCAGTCAAAATGAGTATTTGAATTCTTCCCTACCTTATTCCTGTGCTGAGATACACGGTGCTCCATCCCTACAGTAAAATGCTTGATTTCTACAGTGAGCGAAACTAATGAAAATATTGTTGGGGTAAAACCTAAAGGGAAAGACCTAGCACCAAATTGCATTGGCCATCTGATCTAACTTCTGGAGGCAGTCAAAATGCGTATTTGAATTCTTCCCTACCTTATTCCTGTGCTGAGATACAGGGTGCTCCAACCCTGCAGTAAAATGCTTGATTTCGAGAGTGATCGAAACTAATGAAAACATTGTTGGGGTAAAACCTAAAGGGAAAGACGTAGCACCAAATTGCATAGGCCATCTGATCAAACTTCTGAAGGCAGTACAAATGAGTATTTAAATTCCTCTCTACCTTATTCCTGTGCTGAGATACAGTGAGCTCCAGCCTGCTATAAAGTGCTTGATTTTGAGAGTGATCGAAACTAATGAAAACATTGTTGGGGTAAAACCTAAAGGGAAAGACCTAGCACCAAATTGCATTGGCCATCTGATCTAACTTCTGGAGGCAGTCAAAATGAGTATTTGAATTCTTCCCTACCTTATTCCTATGCTGAGATACAGGGTGCTCCATCCCTGCAGTAAAATGCTTGATTTCGAGAGTGATCGAAACTAATGAAAACATTGTTGGGGTAAAACCTAAAGGGAAAGACGTAGCACCAAATTTCATTGGCCATCTGATCTAACTTCTGGAGGCAGTCAAAATGAGTATTTGAATTCTTCCCTACCTTATTCCTGTGCTGAGATACAGGGTGCTCCAATCCTGCAGTAAAATGCTCGATTTCGAGAGTGAGCGAAACTAATGAAAACATTGTTGGGGTAAAACCTAAAGGGAAAGACCTAGCACCAAATTGCATTGGCCATCTGATCTAACTTCTGGAGGCAGTCAAAATGAGTATTTGAATTCTTCCCTACCTTATTCCTGTCCTGAGATACAGGGTGCTCCAACCCTACAGTAAAATGCTTCATTTCTACAGTAATCGAAACTAATGAAAACATTGTTGGGGTAAAACCTAAAGGGAAAGGCCTAGCACCAAATTGCATTTGCCATCTGATCTAACTTCTGGAGGCAGTCAAAAGGAGTATTTGAATTCTACCCTACCTTATTCCTGTGCTGAGATACAGGGTGCTCCAACCCTGCAGTAAAATGCTTGATTTCGAGAGTGATGGAAACTAATGAAAACATTGTTGGGGTAAAACCTAAAGGGAAAGACGTAGCACCAAATTGCATTGGCCATCTGATCTAACTTCTGGAGGCAGTCAAAATGAGTATTTGAATTCTTCCCTACCTTATTCCTATGCTGAGATACAGGGTGCTCCAACCCTGCAGTAAAATGCTTGATTTCGAGAGTGATGGAAACTAATGAAAACATTGTTGGGGTAAAACCTAAAGGGAAAGACGTAGCACCAAATTGCATTGGCCATCTGATGTAACTTCTGGAGGCAGTCAAAATGAGTATTTGAATTCTTTCCTACCTTATTCCTGTGCTGAGATACAGGGTTCTCCAAACCTACAGTAAAATGCTTGATTTCGAGAGTGATCGAAACTAATGAAAACATTGTTGGGGTAAAACCTAAAGGGAAAGGCCTAGCACCAAATTGCATTGGCCATCTGATCTAACTTCTGGAGGCAGTCAAAATGAGTATTTGAATTCTTCCCTACCTTATTCCTGTGCTGAGATACAGGGTGCTCCAACCATACAGTGAAATGCTTCATTACTACAGTGATCGAAACTAATGAAAACATTGTTGGGGTAAAACCTAAAGGGAAAGACCTAGCACCAAATTGCATTGGCCATCTGATCTAACTTCTGGAGGCAGTCAAAATGAGTATTTGAATTCTTCCCTACCTTATTCCTGTGCTGAGGTACAGGGTGCTCAAACCTGCAGTAAAATGTTTGCTTTCTACAGTGATCGAAACTAATGAAAACATTGTTGGGGTAAAACCTAAAGGGAAAGACCTAGCACCAAATTGCATTGGCCATCTGATCTAACTTCTGGAGGCAGTCAAAAGGAGTATTTGAATTCTTCCCTACCTTATTCCTGTGCTGAGATACAGGGTGCTCCAATCCTGCAGTAAAATGCTTGATTTCGAGAGTGAGCGAAACTAATGAAAACATTGTTGGGGTAAAACCTAAAGGGAAAGACGTAGCACCAAATTGCATTGGCCATCTGATCTAACTTCTGGAGGCAGTCAAAAGGAGTATTTGAATTCTTCCCTACCTTATTCCTGTGCTGAGATACAGTGAGCTCCAGCCTGCTATAAAGTGCTTGATTTTGAGAGTGATCGAAACTAATGAAAACATTGTTGGGGTAAAACCTAAAGGGAAAGACCTAGCACCAAATTGCATTGGCCATCTGATCTAACTTCTGGAGGCAGTCAAAATGAGTATTTGAATTCTTCCCTACCTTATTCCTATGCTGAGATACAGGGTGCTCCATCCCTGCAGTAAAATGCTTGATTTCTGCAGTGATCGAAACTAATGAAAACATTGTTGGGGTAAAACCTAAAGGGAAAGACGTAGCACCAAATTTCATTGGCCATCTGATCTAACTTCTGGAGGCAGTCAAAATGAGTATTTGAATTCTTCCCTACCTTATTCCTGTGCTGAGATACAGGGTGCTCCAACCCTACAGTAAAATGCTTCATTTCTACAGTAATCGAAACTAATGAAAACATTGTTGGGGTAAAACCTAAAGGGAAAGGCCTAGCACCAAATTGCATTTGCCATCTGATCTAACTTCTGGAGGCAGTCAAAATGAGTATTTGAATTCTTCCTACCTTATTCCTGTGCTGAGATACAGGGTGCTCCAACCCTGCAGTAAAATGCTTGATTTCGAGAGTGATCGAAACTAATGAAAACATTGTTGGGGTAAAACCTAAAGGGAAAGACGTAGCACCAAATTGCATAGGCCATCTGATCAAACTTCTGAAGGCAGTACAAATGAGTATTTAAATTCCTCTCTACCTTATTCCTGTGCTGAGATACAGGGTGCTCCAACCCTGCAGTAAAATGCTTTATTTCGAGAGCGATGGAAACTAATGAAAACATTGTTGGGGTAAAACCTAAAGGGAAAGACGTAGCACCAAATTGCATTGGCCATCTGATGTAACTTCTGGAGGCAGTCAAAATGAGTATTTGAATTCTTCCCTACCTTATTCCTGTGCTGAGATACAGGGTTCTCCAAACCTACAGTAAAATGCTTGATTTCGAGAGTGAGCGAAACTAATGAAAACATTGTTGGGGTAAAACCTAAAGGGAAAGGCCTAGCACCAAATTGCATTGGCCATCTGATGTAACTTCTGGAGGCAGTCAAAATGAGTATTTGAATTCTTCCCTACCTTATTCCTGTGCTCAGATACAAACTGCTCCAACCTGCAGTAAAATGCTTGATTTCGAGAGTGAGCGAAACTAATGAAAACATTGTTGGGGTAAAACCTAAAGGGAAAGACGTAGCACCAAATTGCATTGGCCATCTGATCTAACTTCTGGAGGCAGTCAAAATGAGTATTTGAATTCTTCCCTACCTTATTCCTCTGCTGAGATATAGGGTGCGCCAACCCTACAGTAAAATGCTTCATTTCGAGAGTGAGCGAAACTAATGAAAACATTGTTGGGGTAAAACCTAAAGGAAAGGCCTAGCACCAAATTGCATTGGCCATCTGATCTAACTTCTGGAGGCAGTCAAAATGAGTATTTGAATTCTTCCCTACCTTATTCCTGTGCTGAGATACAGGGTGCTCCATCCCTACAGTAAAATGCTTGATTTCTACAGTGAGCGAAACTAATGAAAATATTGTTGGGGTAAAACCTAAAGGGAAAGACCTAGCACCAAATTTAATTGGCCATCTGATCTAACTTCTGGAGGCAGTCATAATGATCCTTAGAATTCTTCCCTACCTTATTCCTGTGCTGAGATACAGGGTGCTCCAACCCTGCAGTAAAATGCTTGATTTCGAGAGTGATCGAAACTAATGAAAACATTGTTGGGGTAAAACCTAAAGGGAAAGACGTAGCACCAAATTGCATAGGCCATCTGATCAAACTTCTGAAGGCAGTACAAATGAGTATTTAAATTCCTCTCTACCTTATTCCTGTGCTGAGATACAGTGAGCTCCAGCCTGCTATAAAGTGCTTGATTTTGAGAGTGATCGAAACTAATGAAAACATTGTTGGGGTAAAACCTAAAGGGAAAGACCTAGCACCAAATTGCATTGGCCATCTGATCTAACTTCTGGAGGCAGTCAAAATGAGTATTTGAATTCTTCCCTACCTTATTCCTGTGCTGAGATACAGGGTGCTCCAACCCTGCAGTAAAATGCTTGATTTCGAGAGTGATCGAAACTAATGAAAACATTGTTGGGGTAAAACCTAAAGGGAAAGACGTAGCACCAAATTGCATAGGCCATCTGATCAAACTTCTGAAGGCAGTACAAATGAGTATTTAAATTCCTCTCTACCTTATTCCTGTGTTGAGATACAGTGAGCTCCAGCCTGCTATAAAGTGCTTGATTTTGAGAGTGATCGAAACTAATGAAAACATTGTTGGGGTAAAACCTAAAGGGAAAGACCTAGCACCAAATTGCATTGGCCATCTGATCTAACTTCTGGAGGCAGTCAAAATGAGTATTTGAATTCTTCCCTACCTTATTCCTATGCTGAGATACAGGGTGCTCCAACCCTGCAGTAAAATGCTTGATTTCGAGAGTGATCGAAACTAATGAAAACATTGTTGGGGTAAAACCTAAAGGGAAAGACGTACCACCAAATTTCATTGGCCATCTGATCTAACTTCTGGAGGCAGTCAAAATGAGTATTTGAATTCTTCCCTACCTTATTCCTGTGCTGAGATACAGGGTGCTCCAATCCTGCAGTAAAATGCTTGATTTCGAGAGTGAGCGAAACTAATGAAAACATTGTTGGGGTAAAACCTAAAGGGAAAGGCCTAGCACCAAATTGCATTGGCCATCTGATCTAACTTCTGGAGGCAGTCAAAATGAGTATTTGAATTCTACCCTACCTTATTCCTGTGCTGAGATACAGGGTGCTCCAACCCTGCAGTAAAATGCTTGATTTCGAGAGTGAGCGAAACTAATGAAAACATTGTTGGGGTAAAACCTAAAGGGAAAGACCTAGCACCAAATTGCATTGGCCATCTGATCTAACTTCTGGAGGCAGTCAAAATGACTATTTGAATTCTTCCCTACCTTATTCCTATGCTGAGATCCAGGGTGCTCCAACCCTGCAGTAAAATGCTTGATTTCGAGAGTGATGGAAACTAATGAAAACATTGTTGGGGTAAAACCTAAAGGGAAAGACGTAGCACCAAATTGCATTGGCCATCTGATGTAACTTCTGGAGGCAGTCAAAATGAGTATTTGAATTCTTCCCTACCTTATTCCTGTGCTGAGATACAGGGTTCTCCAAACCTACAGTAAAATGCTTGATTTCGAGAGTGAGCGAAACTAATGAAAACATTGTTGGGGTAAAACCTAAAGGGAAAGGCCTAGCACCAAATTGCATTGGCCATCTGATCTAACTTCTGGAGGCAGTCAAAATGCGTATTTGAATTCTTCCCTACCTTATTCCTGTGCTGAGATACAGGGTGCTCCAATCCTGCAGTAAAATGCTTGATTTCGAGAGTGAGCGAAACTAATGAAAACATTGTTGGGGTAAAACCTAAAGGGAAAGACGTAGCACCAAATTGCATTGGCCATCTGATCTAACTTCTGGAGGCAGTCAAAATGAGTATTTGAATTCTTCCCTACCTTATTCCTCTGCTGAGATACAGGGTGCGCCAACCCTACAGTAAAATGCTTCATTTCGAGAGTGAGCGAAACTAATGAAAACATTGTTGGGGTAAAACCTAAAGGGAAAGGCCTAGCACCAAATTGCATTGGCCATCTGATCTAACTTCTGGAGGCAGTCAAAATGAGTATTTGAATTCTTCCCTACCTTATTCCTGTGCTGAGATACAGGGTGCTCCATCCCTACAGTAAAATGCTTGATTTCTACAGTGAGCGAAACTAATGAAAATATTGTTGGGGTAAAACCTAAAGGGAAAGACCTAGCACCAAATTTAATTGGCCATCTGATCTAACTTCTGGAGGCAGTCATAATGATCCTTAGAATTCTTCCCTACCTTATTCCTGTGCTGAGATACAGGGTGCTCCAACCCTGCAGTAAAATGCTTGATTTCGAGAGTGATCGAAACTAATGAAAACATTGTTGGGGTAAAACCTAAAGGGAAAGACGTAGCACCAAATTGCATAGGCCATCTGATCAAACTTCTGAAGGCAGTACAAATGAGTATTTAAATTCCTCTCTACCTTATTCCTGTGCTGAGATACAGTGAGCTCCAGCCTGCTATAAAGTGCTTGATTTTGAGAGTGATCGAAACTAATGAAAACATTGTTGGGGTAAAACCTAAAGGGAAAGACCTAGCACCAAATTGCATTGGCCATCTGATCTAACTTCTGGAGGCAGTCAAAATGAGTATTTGAATTCTTCCCTACCTTATTCCTGTGCTGAGATACAGGGTGCTCCAACCCTGCAGTAAAATGCTTGATTTCGAGAGTGATCGAAACTAATGAAAACATTGTTGGGGTAAAACCTAAAGGGAAAGACGTAGCACCAAATTGCATAGGCCATCTGATCAAACTTCTGAAGGCAGTACAAATGAGTATTTAAATTCCTCTCTACCTTATTCCTGTGCTGAGATACAGTGAGCTCCAGCCTGCTATAAAGTGCTTGATTTTGAGAGTGATCGAAACTAATGAAAACATTGTTGGGGTAAAACCTAAAGGGAAAGACCTAGCACCAAATTGCATTGGCCATCTGATCTAACTTCTGGAGGCAGTCAAAATGAGTATTTGAATTCTTCCCTACCTTATTCCTATGCTGAGATACAGGGTGCTCCATCCCTGCAGTAAAATGCTTGATTTCGAGAGTGATCGAAACTAATGAAAACATTGTTGGGGTAAAACCTAAAGGGAAAGACGTAGCACCAAATTTCATTGGCCATCTGATCTAACTTCTGGAGGCAGTCAAAATGAGTATTTGAATTCTACCCTACCTTATTCCTGTGCTGAGATCCAGGGTGCTCCAACCCTGCAGTAAAATGCTTGATTTCGAGAGTGATGGAAACTAATGAAAACATTGTTGGGGTAAAACCTAAAGGGAAAGACGTAGCACCAAATTGCATTGGCCATCTGATGTAACTTCTGGAGGCAGTCAAAATGAGTATTTGAATTCTTCCCTACCTTATTCCTGTGCTGAGATACAGGGTTCTCCAAACCTACAGTAAAATGCTTGATTTCGAGAGTGAGCGAAACTAATGAAAACATTGTTGGGGTAAAACCTAAAGGGAAAGGCCTAGCACCAAATTGCATTGGCCATCTGATCTAACTTCTGGAGGCAGTCAAAATGCGTATTTGAATTCTTCCCTACCTTATTCCTGTGCTGAGATACAGGGTGCTCCAATCCTGCAGTAAAATGCTTGATTTCGAGAGTGAGCGAAACTAATGAAAACATTGTTGGGGTAAAACCTAAAGGGAAAGACGTAGCACCAAATTGCATTGGCCATCTGATCTAACTTCTGGAGGCAGTCAAAATGAGTATTTGAATTCTTCCCTACCTTATTCCTCTGCTGAGATACAGGGTGCGCCAACCCTACAGTAAAATGCTTCATTTCGAGAGTGAGCGAAACTAATGAAAACATTGTTGGGGTAAAACCTAAAGGGAAAGGCCTAGCACCAAATTGCATTGGCCATCTGATCTAACTTCTGGAGGCAGTCAAAATGAGTATTTGAATTCTTCCCTACCTTATTCCTGTGCTGAGATACACAGTGCTCCATCCCTACAGTAAAATGCTTGATTTCTACAGTGAGCGAAACTAATGAAAACATTGTTGGGGTAAAACCTAAAGGGAAAGACCTAGCACCAAATTTAATTGGCCATCTGATCTAACTTCTGGAGGCAGTCATAATGATCCTTAGAATTCTTCCCTACCTTATTCCTGTGCTGAGATACAGGGTGCTCCATCCCTGCAGTAAAATGCTTGATTTTGAGAGTGATCGAAACTAATGAAAACATTGTTGGGGTAAAACCTAAAGGGAAAGACGTAGCACCAAATTTCATTGGCCATCTGATCTAACTTCTGGAGGCAGTCAAAATGAGTATTTGAATTCTTCCCTACCTTATTCCTGTGCTGAGATACAGGGTGCTCCAAACCTACAGTAAAATGCTTGATTTCGAGAGTGATCGAAACTAATGAAAACATTGTTGGGGTAAAACCTAAAGGGAAAGGCCTAGCACCAAATTGCATTGGCCATCTGATCTAACTTCTGGAGGCAGTCAAAATGAGTATTTGAATTCTTCCCTACCTTATTCCTGTGCTGAGATACAGGGTGCTCCAATCCTGCAGTAAAATGCTTCATTTCTACAGTAATCGAAACTAATGAAAACATTGTTGGGGTAAAACCTAAAGGGAAAGGCCTAGCACCAAATTGCATTGGCCATCTGATCTAACTTCTGGAGGCAGTCAAAATGAGTATTTGAATTCTACCCTACCTTATTCCTGTGCTGAGATACAGGGTGCTCCAACCCTGCAGTAAAATGCTTGATTTCGAGAGTGAGCGAAACTAATGAAAACATTGTGGGGGTAAAACCTAAAGGGAAAGACGTAGCACCAAATTGCATTGGCCATCTGATCTAACTTCTGGAGGCAGTCAAAATGACTATTTGAATTCTTCCCTACCTTATTCCTATGCTGAGATACAGGGTGCTCCAACCCTGCAGTAAAATGCTTGATTTCGAGAGTGATGGAAACTAATGAAAACATTGTTGGGGTAAAACCTAAAGGGAAAGACGTAGCACCAAATTGCATTGGCCATCTGATGTAACTTCTGGAGGCAGTCAAAATGAGTATTTGAATTCTTCCCTACCTTATTCCTGTGCTGAGATTCAGGGTTCTCCAAACCTACAGTAAAATGCTTGATTTCGAGAGTGAGCGAAACCAATGAAAACATTGTTGGGGTAAAACCTAAAGGGAAAGGCCTAGCACCAAATTGCATTGGCCATCTGATCTAACATCTGGAGGCAGTCAAAATGAGTATTTGAATTCTTCCCTACCTTATTCCTGTGCTGAGATACAGGGTGCTCCAATCCTGCAGTAAAATGCTTGATTTCGAGAGTGAGCGAAACTAATGAAAACATTGTTGGGGTAAAACCTAAAGGGAAAGACCTAGCACCAAATTGCATTGGCCATCTGATCTAACTTCTGGAGGCAGTCAAAATGAGTATTTGAATTCTTCCCTACCTTATTCCTGTGCTGAGATACAGGGTGCTCCAACCCTACAGTAAAATGCTTCATTTCTACAGTAATCGAAACTAATGAAAACATTGTTGGGGTAAAACCTAAAGGGAAAGACCTAGCACCAAATTGCATTGGCCATCTGATCTAACTTCTGGAGGCAGTCAAAATGAGTATTTGAATTCTTCCCTACCTTATTCCTCTGCTGAGATACAGGGTGCTCCATCCCTGCAGTAAAATGCTTGCTTTCTACAGTGATCGAAACTAATGAAAATATTGTTGGGGTAAAACCTAAAGGGAAAGACCTAGCACCAAATTGCATTGGCCATCTGATCTAACTTCTGGAGGCAGTCCAAATGAGTATTTGAATTCTTCCCTACCTTATTCCTGTGCTGAGATACAGGGTGCTCAATCCTGCAGTAAAATGCTTGATTTCGAGAGTGATCGAAACTAATGAAAACATTGTTGGGGTAAAACCTAAAGGAAAGACCTAGCACCAAATTGCATTGGCCATCTGATCTAGCTTCTGGAGGCAGTCAAAATGATCCTTAGAATTCTTCCCTACCTTATTCCTGTGCTGAAATACAGGGTGCGCCAACCCTACAGTAAAATGCTTCATTTCAACAGTGATCGAAACTAATGAAAACATTGTTGGGGTAAAACCTAAAGGGAAAGACCTAGCACCAAATTGCATTGGCCATCTGATCTAACTTCTGGAGGCAGTCAAAATGAGTATTTGAATTCTTCCTACCTTATTCCTATGCTGAGATACAGGGTGCTCCAACCCTGCAGTAAAATGCTTGATTTCGAGAGTGATCGAAACTAATGAAAACATTGTTGGGGTAAAACCTAAAGGGAAAGACCTAGCACCAAATTGCATTGGCCATCTGATCTAACTTCTGGAGGCAGTCAAAATGAGTATTTGAATTCTTCCCTACCTTATTCCTGTTGCTGAGATACAGGGTTCTCCAAACCTACAGTAAAATGCTTGATTTCGAGAGTGAGCGAAACTAATGAAAACATTGTTGGGGTAAAACCTAAAGGGAAAGACCTAGCACCAAATTGCATTGGCCATCTGATCTAACTTCTGGAGGCAGTCAAAATGAGTATTTGAATTCTTCCTACCTTATTCCTCTGCTGAGATACAGGGTGCTCCATCCCTGCAGTAAAATGCTTGATTTGAGAGTGATCGAAACTAATGTACACATTGTTGGGGTAAAACCTAAAGGGAAAGACCTAGCACCAAATTGCATTGGCCATCTGATCTAACTTCTGGAGGCAGTCAAAATGCGTATTTGAATTCTTCCCTACCTTATTCCTGTGCTGAGATACAGGGTGCTCAATCCTGCAGTAAAATGCTTGATTTCGAGAGTGAGCGAAACTAATGAAAACATTGTTGGGGTAAAACCTAAAGGGAAAGACCTAGCACCAAATTGCATTGGCCATCTGATCTAGCTTCTGGAGGCAGTCAAAATGATCCTTAGAATTCTTCCCTACCTTATTCCTGTGCTGAAATACAGGGTGCACCAACCCTACAGTAAAATGCTTCATTTCAACAGTGATCGAAACTAATGAAAACATTGTTGGGGTAAAACCTAAAGGGAAAGACCTAGCACCAAATTGCATTGTCCATCTGATCTAACTTCTGGAGGCAGTCAAAATGAGTATTTGAATTCTTCCCTACCTTATTCCTATGCTGAGATACAGGGTGCTCCAACCCTGCAGTAAAATGCTTGATTTCGAGAGTGATCGAAACTAATGAAAACATTGTTGGGGTAAAACCTAAAGGGAAAGACCTAGCACCAAATTGCATTGGCCATCTGATCTAACTTCTGGAGGCAGTCAAAATGAGTATTTGAATTCTTCCCTACCTTATTCCTGTGCTGAGATACAGGGTTCTCCAAACCTACAGTAAAATGCTTGATTTCGAGAGTGATCGAAACTAATGAAAACTTTCTTGGGGGAAAACCTAAAGGGAAAGACCTAGCACCAAATTGCATTGGCCATCTGATCAAACTTCTGAAGGCAGTACAAATGAGTATTTAAATTCCTCTCTACCTTATTCCTGTGCTGAGATACAGTGAGCTCCAGCCTGCTATAAAGTGCTTGATTTTGAGAGTGATCGAAACTAATGAAAACATTGTTGGGGTAAAACCTAAAGGGAAAGACCTAGCACCAAATTGCATTGGCCATCTGATCTAACTTCTGGAGGCAGTCAAAATGCGTATTTGAATTCTTCCCTACCTTATTCCTGTGCTGAGATACAGGGTGCTCAATCCTGCAGTAAAATGCTTGATTTCGAGAGTGATCGAAACTAATGAAAACATTGTTGGGGTAAAACCTAAAGGGAAAGACCTAGCACCAAATTTCATTGGCCATCTGATCTAACTTCTGGAGGCAGTCAAAATGATCCTTAGAATTCTTCCCTACCTTATTCCTGTGCTGAAATACAGGGTGCTCCATCCCTACAGTAAAATGCTTGATTTCGAGAGTGAGCGAAACTAATGAAAATATTGTTGGGGTAAAACCTAAAGGGAAAGACCTAGCACCAAATTCCATTGGCCATCTGATCTAACTTCTGGAGGCAGTCATAATGATCCTTAGAATTCTTCCCTACCTTATTCCTGTGCTGAGATACAGGGTGCTCCAACCCTGCAGTAAAATGCTTGATTTCGAGAGTGATCGAAACTAATGAAAACATTGTTGGGGTAAAACCTAAAGGGAAAGACGTAGCACCAAATTGCATTGGCCATCTGATCAAACTTCTGAAGGCAGTACAAATGAGTATTTAAATTCCTCTCTACCTTATTCCTGTGCTGAGATACAGTGAGCTCCAGCCTGCTATAAAGTGCTTCAGTTAGAGAGTGATCGAAACTAATGAAAACATTGTTGGGGTAAAACCTAAAGGGAAAGACCTAGCACCAAATTGCATTGGCCATCCGATCTAACTTCTGGAGGCAGTCAAAATGAGTATTTGAATTCTTCCCTACCTTATTCCTATGCTGAGATACAGGGTGCTCCATCCCTGCAGTAAAATGCTTGATTTCGAGAGTGATCGAAACTAATGAAAACATTGTTGGGGTAAAACCTAAAGGGAAAGACGTAGCACCAAATTGCATTGGCCATCTGATCTAACTTCTGGAGGCAGTCAAAATGAGTATTTGAATTCTTCCCTACCTTATTCCTTTGCTGAGATTCAGGGTTCTCCAAACCTACAGTAAAATGCTTGATTTCGAGAGTGAGCGAAACCAATGAAAACATTGTTGGGGTAAAACCTAAAGGGAAAGGCCTAGCACCAAATTGCATTGGCCATCTGATCTAACATCTGGAGGCAGTCAAAATGAGTATTTGAATTCTTCCCTACCTTATTCCTGTGCTGAGATACAGGGTGCTCCAATCCTGCAGTAAAATGCTTGATTTCGAGAGTGAGCGAAACTAATGAAAACATTGTTGGGGTAAAACCTAAAGGGAAAGACCTAGCACCAAATTGCATTGGCCATCTGATCTAACTTCTGGAGGCAGTCAAAATGAGTATTTGAATTCTTCCTACCTTATTCCTGTGCTGAGATACAGGGTGCTCCAACCCTACAGTAAAATGCTTCATTTCTACAGTAATCGAAACTAATGAAAACATTGTTGGGGTAAAACCTAAAGGGAAAGACCTAGCACCAAATTGCATTGGCCATCTGATCTAACTTCTGGAGGCAGTCAAAATGAGTATTTGAATTCTTCCCTACCTTATTCCTCTGCTGAGATACAGGGTGCTCCATCCCTGCAGTAAAATGCTTGCTTTCTACAGTGATCGAAACTAATGAAAATATTGTTGGGGTAAAACCTAAAGGGAAAGACCTAGCACCAAATTGCATTGGCCATCTGATCTAACTTCTGGAGGCAGTCCAAATGAGTATTTGAATTCTTCCCTACCTTATTCCTGTGCTGAGATACAGGGTGCTCAATCCTGCAGTAAAATGCTTGATTTCGAGAGTGATCGAAACTAATGAAAACATTGTTGGGGTAAAACCTAAAGGGAAAGACCTAGCACCAAATTGCATTGGCCATCTGATCTAGCTTCTGGAGGCAGTCAAAATGATCTTTAGAATTCTTCCCTATCTTATTCCTGTGCTGAAATACAGGGTGCGCCAACCCTACAGTAAAATGCTTCATTTCAACAGTGATCGAAACTAATGAAAACATTGTTGGGGTAAAACCTAAAGGGAAAGACCTAGCACCAAATTGCATTGGCCATCTGATCTAACTTCTGGAGGCAGTCAAAATGAGTATTTGAATTCTTCCTACCTTATTCCTATGCTGAGATACAGGGTGCTCCAACCCTGCAGTAAAATGCTTGATTTCGAGAGTGATCGAAACTAATGAAAACATTGTTGGGGTAAAACCTAAAGGGAAAGACCTAGCACCAAATTGCATTGGCCATCTGATCTAACTTCTGGAGGCAGTCAAAATGAGTATTTGAATTCTTCCCTACCTTATTCCTGTTGCTGAGATACAGGGTTCTCCAAACCTACAGTAAAATGCTTGATTTCGAGAGTGAGCGAAACTAATGAAAACATTGTTGGGTAAAACCTAAAGGGAAAGACCTAGCACCAAATTGCATTGGCCATCTGATCTAACTTCTGGAGGCAGTCAAAATGAGTATTTGAATTCTTCCCTACCTTATTCCTCTGCTGAGATACAGGGTGCTCCATCCCTGCAGTAAAATGCTTGATTTCGAGAGTGATCGAAACTAATGTACACAGTGTTGGGGTAAAACCTAAAGGGAAAGACCTAGCACCAAATTGCATTGGCCATCTGATCTAACTTCTGGAGGCAGTCAAAATGCGTATTTGAATTCTTCCCTACCTTATTCCTGTGCTGAGATACAGGGTGCTCAATCCTGCAGTAAAATGCTTGATTTCGAGAGTGATCGAAACTAATGTAAACATTGTTGGGGTAAAACCTAAAGGGAAAGACCTAGCACCAAATTGCATTGGCCATCTGATCTAACTTCTGGAGGCAGTCAAAATGAGTATTTGAATTCTTCCCTACCTTATTCCTCTGCTGAGATACAGGGTGCTCCATCCCTGCAGTAAAATGCTTGATTTCGAGAGTGAGCGAAACTAATGAAAACATTGTTGGGGTAAAACCTAAAGGGAAAGACCTAGCACCAAATTGCATTGGCCATCTGATCTAACTTCTGGAGGCAGTCAAAATGCGTATTTGAATTCTTCCCTACCTTATTCCTGTGCTGAGATACAGGGTGCTCAATCCTGCAGTAAAATGCTTGATTTCAAGAGTGATCGAAACTAAGGAAAACATTGTTGGGGTAAAACCTAAAGGGAAAGACCTAGCACCAAATTGCATTGGCCATCTGATCTAACTTCTGGAGGCAGTCAAAATGAGTATTTGAATTCTTCCCTACCTTATTCCTCTGCTGAGATACAGGGTGCTCCATCCCTGCAGTAAAATGCTTGCTTTCTACAGTGATCGAAACTAATGAAAACATTGTTGGGGTAAAACCTAAAGGGAAAGACCTAGCACCAAATTGCATTGGCCATCTGATCTAACTTCTGGAGGCAGTCAAAATGAGTATTTGAATTCTTCCCTACCTTATTCCTCTGCTGAGATACAGGGTGCTCCATCCCTGCAGTAAAATGCTTGCTTTCTACAGTGATCGAAACTAATGAAAACATTGTTGGGGTAAAACCTAAAGGGAAAGACCTAGCACCAAATTGCATTGGCCATCTGATCTAACTTCTGGAGGCAGTCAAAATGCGTATTTGAATTCTTCCCTACCTTATTCCTGTGCTGAGATACAGGGTGCTCAATCCTGCAGTAAAATGCTTGATTTCGAGAGTGAGCGAAACTAATGAAAACATTGTTGGGGTAAAACCTAAAGGGAAAGGCCTAGCACCAAATTGCATTGGCCATCTGATCTAACTTCTGGAGGCAGTCAAAATGAGTATTTGAATTCTTCCCTACCTTATTCCTGTGCTGAGATACAGGGTGCTCCAATCCTGCAGTAAAATGCTCGATTTCGAGAGTGAGCGAAACTAATGAAAACATTGTTGGGGTAAAACCTAAAGGGAAAGACCTAGCACCAAATTGCATTGGCCATCTGATCTAACTTCTGGAGGCAGTCAAAATGAGTATTTGAATTCTTCCCTACCTTATTCCTGTGCTGAGATACAGGGTGCTCCAACCCTACAGTAAAATGCTTCATTTCTACAGTAATCGAAACTAATGAAAACATTGTTGGGGTAAAACCTAAAGGGAAAGGCCTAGCACGAAATTGCATTGGCCATCTGATCTAACTTCTGGAGGCAGTCAAAATGAGTATTTGAATTCTACCCTACCTTATTCCTGTGCTGAGATACAGGGTGCTCCAACCCTGCAGTAAAATGCTTGATTTCGAGAGTGAGCGAAACTAATGAAAACATTGTGGGGGTAAAACCTAAAGGGAAAGACGTAGCACCAAATTGCATTGGCCATCTGATCTAACTTCTGGAGGCAGTCAAAATGAGTATTTGAATTCTTCCCTACCTTATTCCTATGCTGAGATACAGGGTGCTCCAACCCTGCAGTAAAATGCTTGATTTCGAGAGTGATGGAAACTAATGAAAACATTGCTGGGGTAAAACCTAAAGGGAAAGACGTAGCACCAAATTGCATTGGCCATCTGATGTAACTTCTGGAGGCAGTCAAAATGAGTATTTGAATTCTTCCTACCTTATTCCTGTGCTGAGATACAGGGTTCTCCAACCTACAGTAAAATGCTTGATTTCGAGAGTGAGCGAAACTAATGAAAACATTGTTGGGGTAAAACCTAAAGGGAAAGACGTAGCACCAAATTGCATTGGCCATCTGATCTAACTTCTGGAGGCAGTCAAAATGAGTATTTGAATTCTTCCTACCTTATTCCTCTGCTGAGATACAGGGTGCTCCATCCCTGCAGTAAAATGCTTGCTTTCTACAGTGATCGAAACTAATGAAAATATTGTTGGGGTAAAACCTAAAGGGAAAGACCTAGCACCAAATTGCATTGGCCATCTGATCTAACTTCTGGAGGCAGTCCAAATGAGTATTTGAATTCTTCCCTACCTTATTCCTGTGCTGAGATACAGGGTGCTCAATCCTGCAGTAAAATGCTTGATTTCGAGAGTGATCGAAACTAATGAAAACATTGTTGGGGTAAAACCTAAAGGGAAAGACCTAGCACCAAATTGCATTGGCCATCTGATCTAGCTTCTGGAGGCAGTCAAAATGATCCTTAGAATTCTTCCCTACCTTATTCCTGTGCTGAAATACAGGGTGCGCCAACCCTACAGTAAAATGCTTCATTTCAACAGTGATCGAAACTAATGAAAACATTGTTGGGGTAAAACCTAAAGGGAAAGACCTAGCACCAAATTGCATTGGCCATCTGATCTAACTTCTGGAGGCAGTCAAAATGAGTATTTGAATTCTTCCTACCTTATTCCTATGCTGAGATACAGGGTGCTCCAACCCTGCAGTAAAATGCTTGATTTCGAGAGTGATCGAAACTAATGAAAACATTGTTGGGGTAAAACCTAAAGGAAAGACCTAGCACCAAATTGCATTGGCCATCTGATCTAACTTCTGGAGGCAGTCAAAATGAGTATTTGAATTCTTCCCTACCTTATTCCTGTTGCTGAGATACAGGGTTCTCCAAACCTACAGTAAAATGCTTGATTTCGAGAGTGATCGAAACTAATGAAAACATTGTTGGGGTAAAACCTAAAGGGAAAGACCTAGCACCAAATTGCATTGGCCATCTGATCTAACTTCTGGAGGCAGTCAAAATGCGTATTTGAATTCTTCCCTACCTTATTCCTGTGCTGAGATACAGGGTGCTCCAACCCTGCAGTAAAATGCTTGATTTCGAGAGTGAGCGAAACTAATGAAAACATTGTTGGGGTAAAACCTAAAGGGAAAGACGTAGCACCAAATTGCATAGGCCATCTGATCAAACTTCTGAAGGCAGTACAAATGAGTATTTACATTCCTCTCTACCTTATTCCTGTGCTGAGATACAGTGAGCCCCAGCCTGCTATAAAGTGCTTGATTTTGAGAGTGATCGAAACTAATGAAAACATTGTTGGGGTAAAACCTAAAGGGAAAGACCTAGCACCAAATTGCATTGGCCATCTGATCTAACTTCTGGAGGCAGTCAAAATGCGTATTTGAATTCTTCCCTACCTTATTCCTGTGCTGAGATACAGGGTGCTCAATCCTGCAGTAAATTGCTTGATTTCGAGAGTGATCGAAACTAATGAAAACATTGTTGGGGTAAAACCTAAAGGGAAAGACCTAGCACCAAATTGCATTGGCCATCTGATCTAACTTCTGGAGGCAGTCAAAATGATCCTTAGAATTCTTCCCTACCTTATTCCTGTGCTGAAATACAGGGTGCTCCATCCCTACAGTAAAATGCTTGATTTCGAGAGTGAGCGAAACTAATGAAAATATTGTTGGGGTAAAACCTAAAGGGAAAGACCTAGCACCAAATTGCATTGGCCATCTGATCTAACTTCTGGAGGCAGTCATAATGATCCTTAGAATTCTTCCCTACCTTATTCCTGTGCTGAGATACAGGGTGCTCCAACCCTGCAGTAAAATGCTTGATTTCAAGAGTGATCGAAACTAATGAAAACATTGTTGGGGTAAAACCTAAAGGGAAAGACCTAGCACCAAATTGCATTGGCCATCTGATCAAACTTCTGAAGGCAGTACAAATGAGTATTTAAATTCCTCTCTACCTTATTCCTGTGCTGAGATACAGTGAGCTCCAGCCTGCTATAAAGTGCTTGAGTTTGAGAGTGATCGAAACTAATGAAAACATTGTTGGGGTAAAACCTAAAGGGAAAGACCTAGCACCAAATTGCATTGGCCATCTGATCTAACTTCTGGAGGCAGTCAAAATGATCCTTAGAATTCTTCCCTACCTTATTCCTATGCTGAGATACAGGGTGCTCCAACCCTGCAGTAAAATGCTTGATTTCGAGAGTGATCGAAACTAATGAAAACATTGTTGGGGTAAAACCTAAAGGGAAAGACCTAGCACCAAATTGCATTGGCCATCTGATCTAACTTCTGGAGGCAGTCAAAATGAGTATTTGAATTCTTCCCTACCTTATTCCTGTTGCTGAGATACAGGGTTCTCCAAACCTACAGTAAAATGCTTGATTTCGAGAGTGAGCGAAACTAATGAAAACTTTCTTGGGGGAAAACCTAAAGGGAAAGACCTAGCACCAAATTGCATTGGCCATCTGATCTAACTTCTGGAGGCAGTCAAAATGAGTATTTGAATTCTTCCCTACCTTATTCCTCTGCTGAGATACAGGGTGCTCCATCCCTGCAGTAAAATGCTTGCTTTCTACAGTGATCGAAACTAATGAAAACATTGTTGGGGTAAAACCTAAAGGGAAAGACCTAGCACCAAATTGCATTGGCCATCTGATCTAACTTCTGGAGGCAGTCAAAATGCGTATTTGAATTCTTCCCTACCTTATTCCTGTGCTGAGATACAGGGTGCTCAATCCTGCAGTAAAATGCTTGATTTCGAGAGTGATCGAAACTAATGTAAACATTGTTGGGGTAAAACCTAAAGGGAAAGACGTAGCACCAAATTGCATTGGCCATCTGATCTAACTTCTGGAGGCAGTCAAAATGAGTATTTGAATTCTTCCCTACCTTATTCCTGTGCTGAGATACAGGGTTCTCCAACCCTATAGTGAAATGCTTCATTTCTACAGTGATCGAAACTAATGAAAACATTGTTGGGGTAAAACCTAAAGGGAAAGACCTAGCACCAAATTGCATTGGCCATCTGATCTAACTTCTGGAGGCAGTCAAAATGAGTATTTGAATTCTTCCCTACCTTATTCCTCTGCTGAGATACAGGGTGCTCCATCCCTGCAGTAAAATGCTTGATTTCGAGAGTGATCGAAACTAATGAAAACATTGTTGGGGTAAAACCTAAAGGGAAAGACCTAGCACCAAATTGCATTGGCCATCTGATCTAACTTCTGGAGGCAGTCAAAATGCGTATTTGAATTCTTCCCTACCTTATTCCTGTGCTGAGATACAGGGTGCTCAATCCTGCAGTAAAATGCTTGATTTCGAGAGTGATCGAAACTAATGTAAACATTGTTGGGGTAAAACCTAAAGGGAAAGACCTAGCACCAAATTGCATTGGCCATCTGATCTAGCTTCTGGAGGCAGTCAAAATGATCCTTAGAATTCTTCCCTACCTTATTCCTGTGCTGAAATACAGGGTGCGCCAACCCTACAGTAAAATGCTTGATTTCGAGAGTGATCGTAACTAATGAAAACATTGTTGGGGTAAAACCTAAAGGGAAAGACCTAGCACCAAATTGCATTGGCCATCTGATCTAACTTCTGGAGGCAGTCAAAATGAGTATTTGAATTCTTCCCTACCTTATTCCTATGCTGAGATACAGGGTGCTCCAACCCTGCAGTAAAATGCTTGATTTCGAGAGTGATCGAAACTAATGAAAACATTGTTGGGGTAAAACCTAAAGGGAAAGACCTAGCACCAAATTGCATTGGCCATCTGATCTAACTTCTGGAGGCAGTCAAAATGAGTATTTGAATTCTTCCCTACCTTATTCCTGTGCTGAGATACAGGGTTCTCCAAACCTATAGTAAAATGCTTGATTTCGAGAGTGAACGAAACTAATGAAAACTTTCTTGGAGGAAAACCTAAAGGGAAAGACCTAGCACCAAATTGCATTGGCCATCTGATCTAACTTCTGGAGGCAGTCAAAATGAGTATTTGAATTCTTCCCTACCTTATTCCTGTGCTGAGATACAGGGTGCTCCATCCCTGCAGTAAAATGCTTGATTTCGAGAGTGATCGAAACTAATGAAAACATTGTTGGGGTAAAACCTAAAGGGAAAGACCTAGCACCAAATTGCATTGGCCATCTGATCTAACTTCTGGAGGCAGTCAAAATGCGTATTTGAATTCTTCCCTACCTTATTCCTGTGCTGAGATGCAGTGAGCTCCAGCCTGCTGTAAAGTGCTTGATTTTGAGAGTGATCGAAACTAATGAAAACATTGTTGGGGTAAAACCTAAAGGGAAAGACCTAGCACCAAATTGCATTGGCCATCTGATCTAACTTCTGGAGGCAGTCAAAAGGATCCTTAGAATTCTTCCCTACCTTATTCCTGTGCTGAGATACAGGGTGCTCCAATCCTGCAGTAAAATGCTTGATTTCGAGAGTGATCGAAACTAATGAAAACATTGTTGGGGTAAAACCTAAAGGGAAAGACCTAGCACCAAATTGCATTGGCCATCTGATCTAACTTCTGGAGGCAGTCAAAATGAGTATTTGAATTCTTCCTTACCTTATTCCTGTGCTGAGATACAGGGTGCTCCAACCCTGCAGTAAAATGCTTGATTTTGAGAGTGAGCGAAACTAATGAAAACATTGTTGGGGTAAAACCTAAAGGGAAAGGCCTAGCACCAAATTGCATTGGCCATCTGATCTAACTTCTGGAGGCAGTCAAAATGCGTATTTGAATTCTTCCCTACCTTATTCATCTGCTGAGAAACAGGGTGCTCCAACCCTACAGTAAAATGCTTGATTTCGAGAGTGAGCGAAACTAATGAAAACATTGTTGGGGTAAAACCTAAAGGGAAAGGCCTAGCACCAAATTGCATTGGCCATCTGATCTAACTTCTGGAGGCAGTCAAAATGAGTATTTGAATTCTTCCCTACCTTATTCCTGTGCTCAGATACAGGGTGCTCCAATCCTGCAGTAAAATGCTTGATTTCGAGAGTGAGCGAAACTAATGAAAACATTGTTGGGGTAAAACCTAAAGGGAAAGACCTAGCACCAAATTGCATTGGCCATCTGATCAAACTTCTGGAGGCAGTCCAAATGAGTATTTGAATTCTTCCCTACCATATTCCTGTGCTGAGATACAGGGTGCTCCAACCCTACAGTGAAATGCTTCATTTCTACAGTGATCGAAACTAATGAAAACATTGTTGGGGTAAAACCTAAAGGGAAAGACCTAGCACCAAATTGCATTGGCCATCTGATCT
Source organism: Melanerpes aurifrons (assembly GCA_011125475.1). Classification (NCBI taxonomy): domain Eukaryota; kingdom Metazoa; phylum Chordata; class Aves; order Piciformes; family Picidae; genus Melanerpes; species Melanerpes aurifrons. The sequence continues at coordinate 70,283 of WWNC01000279.1, forward strand.
AACTTCTGGAGGCAGTCAAAATGAGTATTTGAATTTTTCCCTGCCTTGTTCCTGTGCTGAGATACAGGGTGCGTCAACACTGCAGTAAAATGCTTGATTTCGAGAGTGAGCGAAACTAATGAAAACATTGTTGGGGTAAAACGTAAAGGGAAAGACCTAGCACCAAATTGCATTGGCCATCTGATCTAACTTCTGGAGGCAGTCAAAATGATCTTTAGAATTCTTCCCTACCTTTTTCCTCTGCTGAGATACAGGGTGCTCCAACCCTGCAGTAAAATGCTTGATTTCGAGAGTGAGCGAAACTAATGAAAACATTGTTGGGGTAAAACCTAAAGGGAAAGGCCTAGCACCAAATTGCATTGGCCATCTGATCTAACTTCTGGAGGCAGTCAAAATGATCCTTAGAATTCTTCCCTACCTTATTCCTTTGCTAAGATACAGGGTGCTCCAACCCTACAGTAAAATGCTTGATTATGAGAGTGATAGAAACTAATGAAAACATTGTTGGGGTAAAACCTAAAGGGAAAGGTCTAGCACCAAATTGCATTGGCCATCTGATCTAACTTCTGGAGGCAGTCAAAATGAGTATTTGAATTCTTCCTACCTTGTTCCTGTGCTGAGATACAGGGTGCTCCACCCAGCAGTAAAATGCTTGATTTCTACAGTGAACGAAACTAATGAAAACATTGTTGGGGTAAAACCTAAAGGGAAAGACGTAGCACCAAATTGCATTGGCCATCTGATCTAACTTCTGGAGGCAGTCCAAATGTGTATTTGAATTCTTCCCTACCATATTCCTGTGCTGAGATACAGGGTGCTCCAACCCTACAGTGAAATGCTTCATTTCTACAGTGATCGAAACTAATGAAAACATTGTTGGGGTAAAACCTAAAGGGAAAGACCTAGCACCAAATTGCATTGGCCATCTGATCTAACTTCTGGAGGCAGTCAAAATGAGTATTTGAATTCTTCCCTGCCTTGTTCCTGTGCTGAGATACAGGGTGCGTCAACACTGCAGTAAAATGCTTGATTTCGAGAGTGAGCGAAACTAATGAAAACATTGTTGGGGTAAAACGTAAAGGGAAAGACCTAGCACCAAATTGCATTGGCCATCTGATCTAACTTCTGGAGGCAGTCAAAATGATCTTTAGAATTCTTCCTACCTTTTTCCTCTGCTGAGATACAGGGTGCTCCAACCCTGCAGTAAAATGCTTGATTTCGAGAGTGAGCGAAACTAATGAAAACATTGTTGGGGTAAAACCTAAAGGGAAAGGCCTAGCACCAAATTGCATTGGCCATCTGATCTAACTTCTGGAGGCAGTCAAAATGATCCTTAGAATTCTTCCCTACCTTATTCCTTTGCTAAGATACAGGGTGCTCCAACCCTACAGTAAAATGCTTGATTATGAGAGTGATCGAAACTAATGAAAACATTGTTGGGGTAAAACCTAAAGGGAAAGGTCTAGCACCAAATTGCATTGGCCATCTGATCTAACTTCTGGAGGCAGTCAAAATGAGTATTTGAATTCTTCCCTACCTTGTTCCTGTGCTGAGATACAGGGTGCGCTCACCCAGCAGTAAAATACTTGATTTCTAGAGTGAACGAAACTAATGAAAACATTGTTGGGGTAAAACCTAAAGGGAAAGACGTAGCACCAAATTGCATTGGCCATCTGATCTAACTTCTGGAGGCAGTCAAAATGATCCTTAGAATTCTTCCCTACCTTATTCCTTTGCTAAGATACAGGGTGCTCCAACCCTACAGTAAAATGCTTGATTATGAGAGTGATCGAAACTAATGAAAACATTGTTGGGGTAAAACCTAAAGGGAAAGGTCTAGCACCAAATTGCATTGGCCATCTGATCTAACTTCTGGAGGCAGTCAAAATGAGTATTTGAATTCTTCCCTACCTTGTTCCTGTGCTGAGATACAGGGTGCGCTCACCCAGCAGTAAAATGCTTGATTTCTACAGTGAACGAAACTAATGAAAACATTGTTGGGGTAAAACCTAAAGGGAAAGACGTAGCACCAAATTGCATTGGCCATCTGATCTAACTTCTGGAGGCAGTCCAAATGTGTATTTGAATTCTTCCCTACCATATTCCTGTGCTGAGATACAGGGTGCTCCAACCCTACAGTGAAATGCTTCATTTCTACAGTGATCGAAACTAATGAAAACATTGTTGGGGTAAAACCTAAAGGGAAAGACCTAGCACCAAATTGCATTGGCCATCTGATCTAACTTCTGGAGGCAGTCAAAATGAGTATTTGAATTCTTCCCTGCCTTGTTCCTGTGCTGAGATACAGGGTGCGTCAACACTGCAGTAAAATGCTTGATTTCGAGAGTGAGCGAAACTAATGAAAACATTGTTGGGGTAAAACGTAAAGGGAAAGACCTAGCACCAAATTGCATTGGCCATCTGATCTAACTTCTGGAGGCAGTCAAAATGATCTTTAGAATTCTTCCCTACCTTTTTCCTCTGCTGAGATACAGGGTGCTCCAACCCTGCAGTAAAATGCTTGATTTCGAGAGTGAGCGAAACTAATGAAAACATTGTTGGGGTAAAACCTAAAGGGAAAGGCCTAGCACCAAATTGCATTGGCCATCTGATCTAACTTCTGGAGGCAGTCAAAATGATCCTTAGAATTCTTCCCTACCTTATTCCTTTGCTAAGATACAGGGTGCTCCAACCCTACAGTAAAATGCTTGATTATGAGAGTGATCGAAACTAATGAAAACATTGTTGGGGTAAAACCTAAAGGGAAAGGTCTAGCACCAAATTGCATTGGCCATCTGATCTAACTTCTGGAGGCAGTCAAAATGAGTATTTGAATTCTTCCCTACCTTGTTCCTGTGCTGAGATACAGGGTGCGCTCACCCAGCAGTAAAATGCTTGATTTCTAGAGTGAACGAAACTAATGAAAACATTGTTGGGGTAAAACCTAAAGGGAAAGACGTAGCACCAAATTGCATTGGCCATCTGATCTAACTTCTGGAGGCAGTCAAAATGATCCTTAGAATTCTTCCCTACCTTATTCCTTTGCTAAGATACAGGGTGCTCCAACCCTACAGTAAAATGCTTGATTATGAGAGTGATCGAAACTAATGAAAACATTGTTGGGGTAAAACCTAAAGGGAAAGGTCTAGCACCAAATTGCATTGGCCATCTGATCTAACTTCTGGAGGCAGTCAAAATGAGTATTTGAATTCTACCCTACCTTATTCCTGTGCTGAGATACAGGGTGCTCCAACCCTGCAGTAAAATGCTTGATTTCGAGAGTGAGCGAAACTAATGAAAACATTGTGGGGGTAAAACCTAAAGGGAAAGACGTAGCACCAAATTGCATTGGCCATCTGATCTAACTTCTGGAGGCAGTCAAAATGAGTATTTGAATTCTTCCCTACCTTATTCCTATGCTGAGATACAGGGTGCTCCAACCCTGCAGTAAAATGCTTGATTTCGAGAGTGATGGAAACTAATGAAAACATTGCTGGGGTAAAACCTAAAGGGAAAGACGTAGCACCAAATTGCATTGGCCATCTGATGTAACTTCTGGAGGCAGTCAAAATGAGTATTTGAATTCTTCCCTACCTTATTCCTGTGCTGAGATACAGGGTTCTCCAAACCTACAGTAAAATGCTTGATTTCGAGAGTGATCGAAACTAATGAAAACATTGTTGGGGTAAAACCTAAAGGGAAAGACGTAGCACCAAATTGCATTGGCCATCTGATCTAACTTCTGGAGGCAGTCAAAATGAGTATTTGAATTCTTCCCTACCTTATTCCTCTGCTGAGATACAGGGTGCTCCATCCCTGCAGTAAAATGCTTGCTTTCTACAGTGATCGAAACTAATGAAAATATTGTTGGGGTAAAACCTAAAGGGAAAGACCTAGCACCAAATTGCATTGGCCATCTGATCTAACTTCTGGAGGCAGTCCAAATGAGTATTTGAATTCTTCCCTACCTTATTCCTGTGCTGAGATACAGGGTGCTCAATCCTGCAGTAAAATGCTTGATTTCGAGAGTGATCGAAACTAATGAAAACATTGTTGGGGTAAAACCTAAAGGGAAAGACCTAGCACCAAATTGCATTGGCCATCTGATCTAGCTTCTGGAGGCAGTCAAAATGATCCTTAGAATTCTTCCCTACCTTATTCCTGTGCTGAAATACAGGGTGCGCCAACCCTACAGTAAAATGCTTCATTTCAACAGTGATCGAAACTAATGAAAACATTGTTGGGGTAAAACCTAAAGGGAAAGACCTAGCACCAAATTGCATTGGCCATCTGATCTAACTTCTGGAGGCAGTCAAAATGAGTATTTGAATTCTTCCCTACCTTATTCCTATGCTGAGATACAGGGTGCTCCAACCCTGCAGTAAAATGCTTGATTTCGAGAGTGATCGAAACTAATGAAAACATTGTTGGGGTAAAACCTAAAGGGAAAGACCTAGCACCAAATTGCATTGGCCATCTGATCTAACTTCTGGAGGCAGTCAAAATGAGTATTTGAATTCTTCCCTACCTTATTCCTGTTGCTGAGATACAGGGTTCTCCAAACCTACAGTAAAATGCTTGATTTCGAGAGTGATCGAAACTAATGAAAACATTGTTGGGGTAAAACCTAAAGGGAAAGACGTAGCACCAAATTGCATTGGCCATCTGATCTAACTTCTGGAGGCAGTCAAAATGCGTATTTGAATTCTTCCCTACCTTATTCCTGTGCTGAGATACAGGGTGCTCAATCCTGCAGTAAAATGCTTGATTTCGAGAGTGATCGAAACTAATGTAAACATTGTTGGGGTAAAACCTAAATGGAAAGACCTAGCACCAAATTGCATTGGCCATCTGATCTAACTTCTGGAGGCAGTCAAAATGAGTATTTGAATTCTTCCCTACCTTATTCCTCTGCTGAGATACAGGGTGCTCCATCCCTGCAGTAAAATGCTTGCTTTCTACAGTGATCGAAACTAATGAAAACATTGTTGGGGTAAAACCTAAAGGGAAAGACCTAGCACCAAATTGCATTGGCCATCTGATCTAACTTCTGGAGGCAGTCAAAATGCGTATTTGAATTCTTCCCTACCTTATTCCTGTGCTGAGATACAGGGTGCTCAATCCTGCAGTAAAATGCTTGATTTCGAGAGTGAGCGAAACTAATGAAAACATTGTTGGGGTAAAACCTAAAGGGAAAGACCTAGCACCAAATTGCATTGGCCATCTGATCTAACTTCTGAGGCAGTCAAAATGAGTATTTGAATTCTTCCTACCTTATTCCTGTGCTGAGATACAGGGTGCTCCAACCCTGCAGTAAAATGCTTGATTTCGAGAGTGATCGAAACTAATGAAAACATTGTTGGGGTAAAACCTAAAGGGAAAGACCTAGCACCAAATTGCATTGGCCATCTGATCTAACTTCTGGAGGCAGTCAAAATGAGTATTTGAATTCTTCCCTACCTTATTCCTCTGCTGAGATACAGGGTGCTCCATCCCTGCAGTAAAATGCTTGCTTTCTACAGTGATCGAAACTAATGAAAACATTGTTGGGGTAAAACCTAAAGGGAAAGACCTAGCACCAAATTGCATTGGCCATCTGATCTAACTTCTGGAGGCAGTCAAAATGCGTATTTGAATTCTTCCCTACCTTATTCCTGTGCTGAGATACAGGGTGCTCAATCCTGCAGTAAAATGCTTGATTTCGAGAGTGAGCGAAACTAATGAAAACATTGTTGGGGTAAAACCTAAAGGGAAAGACCTAGCACCAAATTGCATTGGCCATCTGATCTAACTTCTGGAGGCAGTCAAAATGAGTATTTGAATTCTTCCCTACCTTATTCCTGTGCTGAGATACAGGGTGCTCCAACCCTACAGTAAAATGCTTCATTTCTACAGTAATCGAAACTAATGAAAACATTGTTGGGGTAAAACCTAAAGGGAAAGGCCTAGCACGAAATTGCATTGGCCATCTGATCTAACTTCTGGAGGCAGTCAAAATGAGTATTTGAATTCTACCCTACCTTATTCCTGTGCTGAGATACAGGGTGCTCCAACCCTGCAGTAAAATGCTTGATTTCGAGAGTGAGCGAAACTAATGAAAACATTGTGGGGTAAAACCTAAAGGGAAAGACGTAGCACCAAATTGCATTGGCCATCTGATCTAACTTCTGGAGGCAGTCAAAATGAGTATTTGAATTCTTCCCTACCTTATTCCTATGCTGAGATACAGGGTGCTCCAACCCTGCAGTAAAATGCTTGATTTCGAGAGTGATCGAAACTAATGAAAACATTGTTGGGGTAAAACCTAAAGGGAAAGACGTAGCACCAAATTGCATTGGCCATCTGATGTAACTTCTGGAGGCAGTCAAAATGAGTATTTGAATTCTTCCCTACCTTATTCCTGTGCTGAGATACAGGGTTCTCCAAACCTACAGTAAAATGCTTGATTTCGAGAGTGATCGAAACTAATGAAAACATTGTTGGGGTAAAACCTAAAGGGAAAGACCTAGCACCAAATTGCATTGGCCATCTGATCTAACTTCTGAGGCAGTCAAAATGCGTATTTGAATTCTTCCCTACCTTATTCCTGTGCTGAGATACAGGGTGCTCCAACCCTGCAGTAAAATGCTTGATTTCGAGAGTGAGCGAAACTAATGAAAACATTGTTGGGGTAAAACCTAAAGGGAAAGACGTAGCACCAAATTGCATAGGCCACCTGATCAAACTTCTGAAGGCAGTACAAATGAGTATTTACATTCCTCTCTACCTTATTCCTGTGCTGAGATACAGTGAGCCCCAGCCTGCTATAAAGTGCTTGATTTTGAGAGTGATCGAAACTAATGAAAACATTGTTGGGGTAAAACCTAAAGGGAAAGACCTAGCACCAAATTGCATTGGCCATCTGATCTAACTTCTGGAGGCAGTCAAAATGCGTATTTGAATTCTTCCCTACCTTATTCCTGTGCTGAGATACAGGGTGCTCAATCCTGCAGTAAAATGCTTGATTTCGAGAGTGATCGAAACTAATGAAAACATTGTTGGGGTAAAACCTAAAGGGAAAGACCTAGCACCAAATTGCATTGGCCATCTGATCTAACTTCTGGAGGCAGTCAAAATGATCCTTAGAATTCTTCCCTACCTTATTCCTGTGCTGAAATACAGGGTGCTCCATCCCTACAGTAAAATGCTTGATTTCGAGAGTGAGCGAAACTAATGAAAATATTGTTGGGGTAAAACCTAAAGGGAAAGACCTAGCACCAAATTGCATTGGCCATCTGATCTAACTTCTGGAGGCAGTCATAATGATCCTTAGAATTCTTCCCTACCTTATTCCTGTGCTGAGATACAGGGTGCTCCAACCCTGCAGTAAAATGCTTGATTTAAAGAGTGATCGAAACTAATGAAAACATTGTTGGGGTAAAACCTAAAGGGAAAGACCTAGCACCAAATTGCATTGGCCATCTGATCAAACTTCTGAAGGCAGTACAAATGAGTATTTAAATTCTCTCTACCTTATTCCTGTGCTGAGATACAGTGAGCTCCAGCCTGCTATAAAGTGCTTGAGTTTGAGAGTGATCGAAACTAATGAAAACATTGTTGGGGTAAAACCTAAAGGGAAAGACCTAGCACCAAATTGCATTGGCCATCTGATCTAACTTCTGGAGGCAGTCAAAATGATCCTTAGAATTCTTCCCTACCTTATTCCTATGCTGAGATACAGGGTGCTCCAACCCTGCAGTAAAATGCTTGATTTCGAGAGTGATCGAAACTAATGAAAACATTGTTGGGGTAAAACCTAAAGGGAAAGACCTAGCACCAAATTGCATTGGCCATCTGATCTAACTTCTGGAGGCAGTCAAAATGAGTATTTGAATTCTTCCCTACCTTATTCCTGTTGCTGAGATACAGGGTTCTCCAAACCTACAGTAAAATGCTTGATTTCGAGAGTGAGCGAAACTAATGAAAACTTTCTTGGGGGAAAACCTAAAGGGAAAGACCTAGCACCAAATTGCATTGGCCATCTGATCTAACTTCTGGAGGCAGTCAAAATGAGTATTTGAATTCTTCCCTACCTTATTCCTCTGCTGAGATACAGGGTGCTCCATCCCTGCAGTAAAATGCTTGCTTTCTACAGTGATCGAAACTAATGAAAACATTGTTGGGGTAAAACCTAAAGGGAAAGACCTAGCACCAAATTGCATTGGCCATCTGATCTAACTTCTGGAGGCAGTCAAAATGCGTATTTGAATTCTTCCCTACCTTATTCCTGTGCTGAGATACAGGGTGCTCAATCCTGCAGTAAAATGCTTGATTTCGAGAGTGATCGAAACTAATGTAAACATTGTTGGGGTAAAACCTAAAGGGAAAGACGTAGCACCAAATTGCATTGGCCATCTGATCTAACTTCTGGAGGCAGTCAAAATGAGTATTTGAATTCTTCCCTACCTTATTCCTGTGCTGAGATACAGGGTTCTCCAACCCTATAGTGAAATGCTTCATTTCTACAGTGATCGAAACTAATGAAAACATTGTTGGGGTAAAACCTAAAGGGAAAGGCCTAGCACCAAATTTCATTGGCCATCTGATCAAACTTCTGGAGGCAGTCCAAATGAGTATTTAAATTCTTCTCTACCTTATTCCTGTGCTGAGATACAGTGAGCTCCAGCCTGCTGTAAAGTGCTTGATTTTGAGAGTGATCGAAACTAAGGAAAACATTGTTGGGGTAAAACCTAAAGGGAAAGACCTAGCACCAAATTGCATTGGCCATCTGATCTAACTTCTGGAGGCAGTCAAAAGGATCCTTAGAATTCTTCCCTACCTTATTCCTGTGCTGAGATACAGGGTGCTCCAATCCTGCAGTAAAATGCTTTATTTCGAGAGTGAGCGAAACTAATGAAAACATTGTTGGGGTAAAACCTAAAGGGAAAGACCTAGCACCAAATTGCATTGGCCATCTGATCTAACTTCTGGAGGCAGTCAAAATGAGTATTTGAATTCTTCCTTACCTTATTCCTGTGCTGAGATACAGGGTGCTCCAACCGTGCAGTAAAATGCTTGATTTTGAGAGTGATCGAAACTAATGAAAACATTGTTGGGGTAAAACCTAAAGGGAAAGGCCTAGCACCAAATTGCATTGGCCATCTGATCTAACTTCTGGAGGCAGTCAAAATGCGTATTTGAATTCTTCCCTACCTTATTCCTGTGCTGAGAAACAGGGTGCTCCAACACTACAGTAAAATGCTTCATTTCTACAGTAATCGAAACTAATGAAAACATTGTTGGGGTAAAACCTAAAGGGAAAGGCCTAGCACCAAATTGCATTGGCCATCTGATCTAACTTCTGGAGGCAGTCAAAATGAGTATTTGAATTCTTCCCTACCTTATTGCTGTGCTGAGATACAGGGTGCTCCAATCCTGCAGTAAAATGCTTGATTTCGAGAGTGATCGAAACTAATGAAAACATTGTTGGGGTAAAACCTAAAGGGAAAGACCTAGCACCAAATTGCATTGGCCATCTGATCTAACTTCTGGAGGCAGTCAAAATGAGTATTTGAATTCTTCCCTACCTTATTCCTCTGCTGAGATACAGGGTGCTCCATCCCTGCAGTAAAATGCTTGATTTCTGAGAGTGATCGAAACTAATGAAAACATTGTTGGGGTAAAACCTAAAGGGAAAGACCTAGCACCAAATTGCATTGGCCATCTGATCTAACTTCTGGAGGCAGTCAAAATGCGTATTTGAATTCTTCCCTACCTTATTCCTGTGCTGAGATACAGGGTGCTCAATCCTGCAGTAAAATGCTTGATTTCGAGAGTGATCGAAACTAATGAAAACATTGTTGGGTAAAACCTAAAGGGAAAGACCTAGCACCAAATTGCATTGGCCATCTGATCTAGCTTCTGGAGGCAGTCAAAATGATATTTTGAATTCTTCCCTACCTTATTCCTGTGCTGAGATACAGGGTGCTCCAACCCTACAGTAAAATGCTTGATTTCGAGAGTGATCGAAACTAATGAAAACATTGTTGGGGTAAAACCTAAAGGGAAAGACCTAGCACCAAATTGCATTGGCCATCTGATCTAACTTCTGGAGGCAGTCAAAATGAGTATTTGAATTCTTCCCTACCTTATTCCTATGCTGAGATACAGGGTGCTCCAACCCTGCAGTAAAATGCTTGATTTCGAGAGTGATCGAAACTAATGAAAACATTGTTGGGGTAAAACCTAAAGGGAAAGACCTAGCACCAAATTGCATTGGCCATCTGATCTAACTTCTGGAGGCAGTCAAAATGAGTATTTGAATTCTTCCCTACCTTATTCCTGTGCTGAGATACAGGGTTCTCCAAACCTGCAGTAAAATGCTTGATTTCGAGAGTGAGCGAAACTAATGAAAACATTGTTGGGGTAAAACCTAAAGGGAAAGACCTAGCACCAAATTGCATTGGCCATCTGATCTAACTTCTGGAGGCAGTCAAAATGAGTATTTGAATTCTTCCCTACCTTATTCCTGTGCTGAGATACAGGTTGCTCCATCCCTGCAGTAAAATGCTTGATTTCGAGAGTGATCGAAACTAATGAAAACATTGTTGGGGTAAAACCTAAAGGGAAAGACCTAGCACCAAATTGCATTGGCCATCTGATCTAACTTCTGGAGGCAGTCAAAATGAGTATTTGAATTCTTCCCTACCTTATTCCTGTGCTGAGATACAGTGAGCTCCAGCCTGCTGTAAAGTGCTTGATTTTGAGAGTGATCGAAACTAATGAAAACATTGTTGGGGTAAAACCTAAAGGGAAAGACCTAGCACCAAATTGCATTGGCCATCTGATCTAACTTCTGGAGGCAGTCAAAAGGATCCTTAGAATTCTTCCCTACCTTATTCCTGTGCTGAGATACAGGGTGCTCCAATCCTGCAGTAAAATGCTTGATTTCGAGAGTGATCGAAACTAATGAAAACATTGTTGGGGTAAAACCTAAAGGGAAAGACCTAGCACCAAATTGCATTGGCCATCTGATCTAACTTCTGGAGGCAGTCAAAATGAGTATTTGAATTCTTCCTTACCTTATTCCTGTGCTGAGATACAGGGTGCTCCAACCCTGCAGTAAAATGCTTGATTTTGAGAGTGAGCGAAACTAATGAAAACATTGTTGGGGTAAAACCTAAAGGGAAAGGCCTAGCACCAAATTGCATTGGCCATCTGATCTAACTTCTGGAGGCAGTCAAAATGCGTATTTGAATTCTTCCCTACCTTATTCCTCTGCTGAGAAACAGGGTGCTCCAACCTACAGTAAAATGCTTGATTTCTAGAGTGATCGAAACTAATGAAAACATTGTTGGGGTAAAACCTAAAGGGAAAGGCCTAGCACCAAATTGCATTGGCCATCTGATCTAACTTCTGGAGGCAGTCAAAATGAGTATTTGAATTCTTCCCTACCTTATTCCTGTGCTCAGATACAGGGTGCTCCAATCCTGCAGTAAAATGCTTGATTTCGAGAGTGAGCGAAACTAATGAAAACATTGTTGGGGTAAAACCTAAAGGGAAAGACCTAGCACCAAATTGCATTGGCCATCTGATCAAACTTCTGGAGGCAGTCCAAATGAGTATTTGAATTCTTCCCTACCATATTCCTGTGCTGAGATACAGGGTGCTCCAACCCTACAGTGAAATGCTTCATTTCTACAGTGATCGAAACTAATGAAAACATTGTTGGGGTAAAACCTAAAGGGAAAGACCTAGCACCAAATTGCATTGGCCATCTGATCTAACTTCTGGAGGCAGTCAAAATGAGTATTTGAATTCTTCCCTGCCTTGTTCCTGTGCTGAGATACAGGGTGCGTCAACACTGCAGTAAAATGCTTGATTTCGAGAGTGAGCGAAACTAATGAAAACATTGTTGGGGTAAAACGTAAAGGGAAAGACCTAGCACCAAATTGCATTGGCCATCTGATCTAACTTCTGGAGGCAGTCAAAATGATCTTTAGAATTCTTCCCTACCTTTTTCCTCTGCTGAGATACAGGGTGCTCCAACCCTGCAGTAAAATGCTTGATTTCGAGAGTGAGCGAAACTAATGAAAACATTGTTGGGGTAAAACCTAAAGGGAAAGGCCTAGCACCAAATTGCATTGGCCATCTGATCTAACTTCTGGAGGCAGTCAAAATGATCCTTAGAATTCTTCCCTACCTTATTCCTTTGCTAAGATACAGGGTGCTCCAACCCTACAGTAAAATGCTTGATTATGAGAGTGATAGAAACTAATGAAAACATTGTTGGGGTAAAACCTAAAGGGAAAGGTCTAGCACCAAATTGCATTGGCCATCTGATCTAACTTCTGGAGGCAGTCAAAATGAGTATTTGAATTCTTCCCTACCTTGTTCCTGTGCTGAGATACAGGGTGCGCTCACCCAGCAGTAAAATGCTTGATTTCTACAGTGAACGAAACTAATGAAAACATTGTTGGGGTAAAACCTAAAGGGAAAGACGTAGCACCAAATTGCATTGGCCATCTGATCTAACTTCTGGAGGCAGTCCAAATGTGTATTTGAATTCTTCCCTACCATATTCCTGTGCTGAGATACAGGGTGCTCCAACCCTACAGTGAAATGCTTCATTTCTACAGTGATCGAAACTAATGAAAACATTGTTGGGGTAAAACCTAAAGGGAAAGACCTAGCACCAAATTGCATTGGCCATCTGATCTAACTTCTGGAGGCAGTCAAAATGAGTATTTGAATTCTTCCTGCCTTGTTCCTGTGCTGAGATACAGGGTGCGTCAACACTGCAGTAAAATGCTTGATTTCGAGAGTGAGCGAAACTAATGAAAACATTGTTGGGGTAAAACGTAAAGGGAAAGACCTAGCACCAAATTGCATTGGCCATCTGATCTAACTTCTGGAGGCAGTCAAAATGATCTTTAGAATTCTTCCCTACCTTTTTCCTCTGCTGAGATACAGGGTGCTCCAACCCTGCAGTAAAATGCTTGATTTCGAGAGTGAGCGAAACTAATGAAAACATTGTTGGGGTAAAACCTAAAGGGAAAGGCCTAGCACCAAATTGCATTGGCCATCTGATCTAACTTCTGGAGGCAGTCAAAATGATCCTTAGAATTCTTCCCTACCTTATTCCTTTGCTAAGATACAGGGTGCTCCAACCCTACAGTAAAATGCTTGATTATGAGAGTGATCGAAACTAATGAAAACATTGTTGGGGTAAAACCTAAAGGGAAAGGTCTAGCACCAAATTGCATTGGCCATCTGATCTAACTTCTGGAGGCAGTCAAAATGAGTATTTGAATTCTTCCCTACCTTGTTCCTGTGCTGAGATACAGGGTGCGCTCACCCAGCAGTAAAATGCTTGATTTCTAGAGTGAACGAAACTAATGAAAACATTGTTGGGGTAAAACCTAAAGGGAAAGACCTAGCACCAAATTGCATTGGCCATCTGATCTAACTTCTCGAGGCAGTCAAAATGATCTTTAGAATTCTTCCCTACCTTATTCCTGTGCTGAGATGCAGGGTACTCCAACCCTGCAGTAAAACACTTGATTTCTGCAGAGAGCGAACCTAATGAAAACATTGTTGGGGTAAAACCTAAAGGGAAAGACCTAGCACCAAATTGCATTGGCCATCTGATCTAACTTCTGGAGGCAGTCAAAATGATCCTTAGAATTCTTCCCAACCTTTTTCCTCTGCTGAGATACAGGGTGCTCCAACCCTGCAGTAAAATGCTTGATTTCTACAGTGATCGAAACTAATGAAAACATTGTTGGGGTAAAACCTAAAGGGAAAGGTCTAGCACCAAATTGCATTGGCCTTCTGATCTAACTTCTGGAGGCAGTCAAAATGAGTATTTGAATTCTTCCCTGCCTTGTTCCTGTGCTGAGATACAGGGTGCGTCAACCCTACAGTAAAATGCTTGATTTGTACAGTGAGCGAAACTAATGAAAACATTGTTGGGGTAAAACCTAAAGGGAAAGGCCTAGCACCAAATTGCATTGGCCATCTGATGTAACTTCTGGAGGCAGTCAAAATGAGTATTTGAATTCTTCCCTACCTTATTCCTGTGCTGAGATACAGGGTGCTCCAAACCTGCTGTAAAATGCTTGATTTCGAGAGTGAGCGAAACTAATGAAAACATTGTTGGGGTAAAACCTAAAGGGAAAGACCTAGCAACAAGTTGCATTGGCCTTCTGATATAACTTCTGGAGGCAGTCAAAATGAGTGTTTGAATTCTTCCCTGCCTTGTTCCTGTGCTGAGATACAGGGTGCGTCAACCCTGCAGTAAAATGCTTGATTTCGAGAGTGAAACTAATGAAAACATTGTTGGGGTAAAACCTAAAGGGAAAGACCTAGCACCAAATTGCATTGGCCATCTGATCTAACTTCTGGAGGCAGTCAAAATGATCTTTAGAATTCTTCCCTACCTTATTCCTGTGCTGAGATACAGGGTGCTCCAACCCTGCAGTAAAATGCTTGATTTCGAGAGTGAGCGAAACTAATGAAAACATTGTTGGGGTAAAACCTAAAGGGAAAGGCCTAGCACCAAATTGCATTGGCCATCTGATCTAACTTCTGGAGGCAGTCAAAATGAGTATTTGAATTCTTCCCTACCTTATTCCTGTGCTGAGATACAGGGTGCTCCAACCCTACAGTAAAATGCTTGATTTCTACAGTGAGCCAAAGTAATGAAAACATTGTTGGGGTAAAACCTAAAGGGAAAGGCCTAGCACCAAATTGCATTGGCCATCTGATGTAACTTCTGGAGGCAGTCAAAATGAGTATTTGAATTCTTCCCTACCTTATTCCTGTGCTGAGATACAATGTGCTCCACCCTGCTGAAAAATGCTGGATTTTGAGAGTGAGCGAAACTAATGAAAACATTGTTGGGGTAAAACCTAAAGGGAAAGGCCTAGCACCAAATTGCATTGGCCATCTGATCTAACTTCTGGAGGCAGTCAAAATGAGTATTTGAATTCTTCCCTACCTTATTCCTGTGCTGAGATGCAGGGTGCCCCAACACTACAGTAAAATGCTTGATTTCTACAGTGATCGAAACTAATGAAAACATTGTAGGGGTAAAAACCTAAAGGGAAAGACCTAGCACCAAATTGCATTGGCCATCTGATCTAACTTCTGGAGGCAGTCAAAATGAGTATTTGAATTCTTCCCTACCTTATTCCTGTGCTGAGATATAGGGTGCTCCAACCCTGCAGTAAAATGCTTGATTTCTACAGTGAGCAAAAGTAATGAAAATATTGTTGGGGTAATACCTAAAGGGAAAGGCCTAGCACCAAATTGCATTGGCCATCTGATCTAACTTCTGGAGGCAGTCAAAATGAGTATTTGAATTCTTCCCTACCTTATTCCTGTGCTCAGATACAGGGTGCTCCAACCCTGCAGTAAAATGCTTGATTTCGAGAGTGATCGAAACTAATGAAAACATTGTTGGGGTAAAACCTAAAGGGAAAGACCTAGCACCTACTTGCGTTGGCCTTCTGATATAACTTCTGGAGGCAGTCAAAATGAGTATTTGAATTCTTCCCTACCTTATTCCTATGCTGAGATACAGGGTGCTCCAACCCTGCAGTAAAATGCTTCATTTCTACAGTGATCGAAACTAATGAAAACATTGTTGGGGTAAAACCTAAAGGGAAAGACCTAGCACCTACTTGCGTTGGCCTTCTGATATAACTTCTGGAGGCAGTCAAAATGAGTATTTGAATTCTTCCCTGCCTTGTTCCTGTGCTGAGATACAGGGTGCGTCATCCCATCAGTAAAATGCTTGATTTCGAGAGTGAGCAAAACTAATGAAAACATTGTTGGGGTAAAACCTAAAGGGAAAGACCTAGCACCAAATTGCATTGGCCATCTGATCTAACTTCTGGAGGCAATCAAAATGATCTTTAGAATTCTTCCCTACCTTTTTCCTCTACTGAGATACAGGGTGCTCGAAACCTGCAGTAAAATGCTTGATTTCGAGAGTGAGCGAAACTAATGAAAACATTGTTGGGGTAAAACCTAAAGGGAAAGGCCTAGCACCAAATTGCATTGGCCTTCTGATATAACTTCTGGAGGCAGTCAAAATGAGTATTTGAATTCTTCCCTGCCTTGTTCCTGTGCTGAGATACAGGGTGCGTCAACACTGCAGTAAAATGCTTGATTTCGAGAGTGAGTGAAACTAATGAAAACATTGTTGGGGTAAAACGTAAAGGGAAAGACCTAGCACCAAATTGCATTGGCCATCTGATCTAACTTCTGGAGGCAGTCAAAATGATCTTTAGAATTCTTCCCTACCTTTTTCCTCTGCTGAGATACAGGGTGCTCCAACCCTGCAGTAAAATGCTTGATTTCGAGAGTGAGCGAAACTAATGAAAACATTGTTGGGGTAAAACCTAAAGGGAAAGACCTAGCACCAAATTGCATTGGCCATCTGATCTAACTTCTGGAGGCAGTCAAAATGAGTATTTGAATTCTTCCCTACCTTATTCCT
This sequence comes from Melanerpes aurifrons, assembly GCA_011125475.1. Lineage (NCBI taxonomy): Eukaryota > Metazoa > Chordata > Aves > Piciformes > Picidae > Melanerpes > Melanerpes aurifrons. The sequence goes on from WWNC01000279.1 coordinate 86,769, forward strand.
GTGCTGAGATACTGGGTGCTCCAACCCTGTAGTAAAACACTTCATTTCTGCAGTGAGCGAACCTAATGAAAACATTGTTGGGGTAAAACCTAAAGGGAAAGACCTAGCACCAAATTGCATTGGCCATCTGATCTAACTTCTGGAGGCAGTCAAAATGAGTATTAGAATTCTTCCCTGCCTTGTTCCTGTGCTGAGATAGAGGGTGCGCCCACCCAGCAGTAAAATGCTTGATTTCTACAGTGAACGAAACTAATGAAAACATTGTTGGGTTAAAACCTAAAGGGAAAGACCTAGCACCAAATTGCATTGGCCATCTGATCTAACTTCTGGAGGCAGTCAAAATGAGTATTTGAATTCTTCCCTACCTTATTCCTGTGCTGAGATGAGGGGTACTCCAACCCTGCAGTAAAACACTTGATTTCTGCAGTGAGCGAAACTAATGAAAACATTGTTGGGGTAAAACCTAAAGGGAAAGACCTAGCACCAAATTGCATTGGCCATCTGATCTAACTTCTGGAGGCAGTCAAAATGATCTTTAGAATTCTTCCCAACCTTTTTCCTGTGCTGAGATACAGGGTGCTCCAACCCTGCAGTAAAATGCTTGATTTCGAGAGTGAGCGAAACTAATGAAAACATTGTTGGGGTAAAACCTAAAGGGAAAGCCCTAGCACCAAATTGCATTGGCCTTCTGATCTAACTTCTGGAGGCAGTCAAAATGAGTATTTGAATTCTTCCCTACCTTATTCCTGTGCTGAGATACAGGGTGCTCAAACCCTACAGTAAAATGCTTGATTTCTACAGTGAGCCAAAGTAATGAAAACATTGTTGGGGTAAAACCTAAAGGGAAAGGCCTAGCACCAAATTGCATTGGCCATCTGATCTAACTTCTGGAGGCAGTCAAAATGAGTATTTGAATTCTTCCCTACCTTATTCCTGTGCTGAGATGCAGGGTGCTCCAATCCTGCAGTAAAATGCTTGATTTCTACAGTGATCGAAACTAATGAAAACATTGTAGGGGTAAAAACCTAAAGGGAAAGACCTAGCACCAAATTGCATTGGCCATCTGATCTAACTTCTGGAGGCAGTCAAAATGAGTATTTGAATTCTTCCCTACCTTATTCCTGTGCTGAGATATAGGGTGCTCCAACCCTGCAGTAAAATGCTTGATTTCTACAGTGAGCCAAAGTAATGAAAATATTGTTGGGGTAAAACCTAAAGGGAAAGGCCTAGCACCAAATTGCATTGGCCATCTGATCTAACTTCTGGAGGCAGTCAAAATGAGTATTTGAATTCTTCCCTACCTTATTCCTGTGCTGAGATACAGGGTGCTCCAGCCCTGCAGTAAAATGCTTGATTTCGAGAGTGATCGAAACTAATGAAAACATTGTTGGGGTAAAACCTAAAGGGAAAGGCCTAGCACCTACTTGCGTTGGCCATCTGATCTAACTTCTGGAGGCAGTCAAAAGGAGTATTTGAATTCTTCCCTTCCTTATTCCTCTGCTGAGATACAGGGTGCTCCAACCTGGTGCAAAATACTTGATTTTGAGAGTGAGCGAATGTAATGAAAACATTGTTGGGGTAAAACCTAAAGGGAAAGGCCTAGCACCAAATTGCTTTTGCCATCAAATCTAACCTCTGGAGGCAGTCAAAATGATCCTTAGAAGTCTTCCCTACCTTATTCCTGTGCTGAGATACAGGGTGCGTCAACCCTGCAGTAAAATGCTTGATTTCGAGAGTGAGTGAAAGTAATGAAAACATTGTTGGGGTAAAACCTAAAGGGAAAGACCTAGCACCAAATTACATTGGCCATCTGATCTAACTTCTGGAGGCAGTCAAAATGATCTTTAGAATTCTTCCCTGCCTTTTTTCTCTGCTGAGATACTGGGTGCTCCAACCCCGCAGTAAAATGCTTGATTTCGAGAGTGAGCGAAAGTAATGAAAACATTGTTGGGGTAAAACCTAAAGGGAAAGACCTAGCACCAAATTGCATTGGCCATCTGATCTAACTTCTGGAGGCAGTCAAAATGATCTTTAGAATTCTTCCCTACCTTTTTCCTCTGCTGAGATACAGGGTGCTCCAACCTGCTGTAAAATGCTTGATTTCTACAGTGATCGAAACTAATGAAAACATTGTTGGGGTAAAACCTAAAGGGAAAGACCTAGCACCAAATTGCATTGGCCATCTGATCTAACTTCTGGAGGCAGTCAAAATGAGTATTTGAATTCTTCCTACCTTGTTCCTCTGCTGAGATACAGTGTGCTCAACCCTGCAGTAAAATGCTTGATTTTGACAGTGATCGAAACTAATGAAAACATTGTTGGGGTAAAACCTAAAGGGAAAGGCCTAGCACCAAATTGCATTGGCCATCTGATCTAACATCTGGAGGCAGTCAAAATGAGTATTTGAATTCTTCCCTACCTTATTCCTGTGCTGAGATACAGGGTGCTCCAACCCTGCAGTAAAATGCTTGATTTCGAGAGTGAGTGAAACTAATGAAAACATTGTTGGGGTAAAACCTAAAGGGAAAGACCTAGCACCAAATTGCATTGGCCATCTGATCTACCTTCTGGAGGCAGTCAAAATGAGTATTTGAATTCTTCCCTACCTTATTCCTGTGCTGAGATACAGGGTGCTCCAAACCTGCAGTAAAATGCTTGATTTCTACAGTGATCGAAACTAATGAAAACATTGTTGGGGTAAACCTAAATGGAAAGACCTAGCACCAAATTGCATTGGCCATCTGATCTAACTTCTGGAGGCAGTCAAAATGAGTATTTGAATTCTTCCCTACCTTATTCCTGTGCTGAGATACAGGGTGCTCCAAACCTGCAGTAAAATACTTGATTTTACAGTGAGCGAAACTAATGAAAACATTCTTGGGGTAAAACCTAAATGGAAAGACCTAGCACCAAATTGCATTGGCCATCTGATCTAACTTCTGGAGGCAATCAAAATGATCCTTAGAATTCTTCCCTACCTTTTTCCTCTGCTGAGATACAGGGTGCTCCAAACCTGCAGTAATATACTTGATTTCGAGAGTGAGCGAAACTAATGAAAACATTGGTGGGGTAAAACCTAAAGGGAAAGACCTAGCACCAAATTGCATTGGCCTTCTGATCTAACTTCTGGAGGCAGTCAAAATGATCCTTAGAATTCTTCCCTATCTTTTTCCTCGGCTGAGATACAGGGTGCTCAAACCCTGCAGTAAAATGCTTGATTTCTACAGTGAGCGAAACTAATGAAAACATTGTTGGGGTAAAACCTAAAGGGAAAGGCCTAGCACCAAATTGCATTGGCCATCTGATCTAACTTCTGGAGGCAGTCAAAATGAGTATTTGAATTCTTCCCTACCTTATTCCTGTGCTGCGATACAGGGTGCTCCAAACCTGCAGTAAAATGCTTGATTTCGAGAGTGAGTGAAACTAATGAAAACATTGTTGGGGTAAAACCTAAAGGGAAAGACCTAGCAACAAGTTGCATTGGCCTTCTGATATAACTTCTGGAGGCAGTCAAAATGAGTATTTGAATTCTTCCCTGCCTTGTTCCTGTGCTGAGATACAGGGTGTGTCAACCCTGCAGTAAAATGCTTGATTTCGGGAGTGAGCAAAACTAATGAAAACATTGTTGGGGTAAAACCTAAAGGGAAAGACCTAGCACCAAATTGCATTGGCCATCTGATCTAACTTCTGGAGGCAGTCAAAATGATCTTTAGAATTCTTCCCTACCTTTTTCCTCTGCTGAGATACAGGGTGCTCCAACCCTGCAGTAAAATGCTTGATTTCGAGAGTGAGCGAAACTAATGAAAACATTGTTGGGGTAAAACCTAAAGGGAAAGGCCTAGCACCAAATTGCATTGGCCTTCTGATATAACTTCTGGAGGCAGTCAAAATGAGTATTTGAATTCTTCCCTGCCTTGTTCCTGTGCTGAGATACAGGGTGCGTCAACCCTGCAGTAAAATGCTTGATTTCGAGAGTGAGCAAAACTAATGAAAACATTGTTGGGGTAAAACCTAAAGGGAAAGACCTAGCACCAAATTGCATTGGCCATCTGATCTAACTTCTGGAGGCAGTCAAAATGATCTTTAGAATTCTTCCCTACCTTTTTCCTCTGCTGAGATACAGGGTGCTCCAACCCTGCAGTAAAATGCTTGATTTCGAGAGTGAGCGAAACTAATGAAAACATTGTTGGGGTAAAACCTAAAGGGAAAGGCCTAGCACCAAATTGCATTGGCCATCTGATCTAACTTCTGGAGGCAGTCAAAATGAGTATTTGAATTCTTCCCTACCTTATTCCTCTGCTGAGATACAGTGTGCTCAAACCTGCTGTAAAATGCTTGATTTTGAGAGTGATCGAAACTAATGAAAACATTGTTGGGGTAAAACCTAAAGGGAAAGGCCTAGCACCAAATTGCATTGGCCATCTGATCTAACTTCTGGAGGCAGTCAAAATGAGTATTTGAATTCTTCCCTACCTTATTCCTGTGCTGAGATACAGGGTGCTCCAAACCTGCAGTAAAATGCTTGATTTCGAGAGTGAGCGAAACTAATGAAAACATTGTTGGGGTAAAACCTAAAGGGAAAGACCTAGCACCAAATTGCATTGGCCTTCTGATCTAACTTCTGGAGGCAGTCAAAATGAGTATTTGAATTCTTCCCTGCCTTGTTCCTGTGCTGAGATACAGGGTGCTCCAACCCTGCAGTAAAATGCTTGATTTCGAGAGTGAGCGAAACTAATGAAAACATTGTTGGGGTAAAACCTAAATGGAAAGACCTAGCACCAAATTGCATTGGCCATCTGATCTAACTTCTGGAGGCAGTCAAAATGATCTTTTGAATTCTTCCCTACCTTGTTCCTGTGCTGAGATACAGGGTGCTCCATCCCTGCAGTAAAATGCTTGATTTCGAGAGTGAGCGAAACTAATGAAAACATTGTTGGGGTAAAACCTAAAGGGAAAGACCTAGCACCAAATTGCATTGGCCATCTGATCTAACTTCTGGAGGCAATCAAAATGATATTTGAATTCTTCCCTACCTTATTCCTCTACTGAGATACAGGGTGCTCCAACCCTGCAGTAAAATGCTTGATTTCTGAGAGTGAGCGAAACTAATGAAAACATTGTTGGGGTAAAACCTAAAGGGAAAGGCCTAGCACCAAATTGCATTGGCCATCTGATCTAACTTCTGGAGGCAGTCAAAATGAGTATTTGAATTCTTCCCTACCTTATTCCTGTGCTGAGATACAGGGTGCTCCAAACCTGCTGTAAAATGCTTGATTTCTAGAGTGAGCGAAACTAATGAAAACATTGTTGGGGTAAAACGTAAAGGGAAAGACCTAGCAACAAGTTGCATTGGCCTTCTGATATAACTTCTGGAGGCAGTCAAAATGAGTATTTGAATTCTTCCCTGCTTTGTTCCTGTGCTGAGATACAGGGTGCGTCAACCCTGCAGTAAAATGCTTGATTTCGAGAGTGAGTGAAACTAATGAAAACATTGTTGGGGTAAAACCTAAAGGGAAAGACCTAGCACCAAATTGCATTGGCCATCTGATCTAACTTCTGGAGGCAGTCAAAATGATCTTTAGAATTCTTCCCTACCTTTTTCCTCAGCTGAGATACAGGGTGCTCCAACCCTGCAGTAAAATGCTTGATTTCGAGAGTTAGCGAAACTAATGAAAACATTGTTGGGGTAAAACCTAAAGGGAAAGGCCTAGCACCAAATTGCATTGGCCATCTGATCTAACTTCTGGAGGCAGTCAAAATGAGTATTTGAATTCTTCCCTACCTTATTCCTGTGCTGACATACAATGTGCTCCACCCTGCTGTAAAATGCTTGATTTTGAGAGTGATCGAAACTAATGAAAACATTGTTGGGGTAAAACCTAAAGGGAAAGGCCTAGCACCAAATTTCATTGGCCATCTGATCTAACTTCTGGAGGCAGTCAAAATGAGTATTTGAATTCTTCCCTGCCTTGTTCCTGTGCTGAGATACAGGTTGCTCCAACCCTGCAGTAAAATGCTTGATTTCGAGAGTGAGCGAAACTAATGAAAACATTGTTGGGGTAAAACCTAAAGGGAAAGGCCAAGCACCAAATTGCATTGGCCATCTGATCTAACTTCTGGAGGCAGTCAAAATGAGTATTTGAATTCTTACCTACCTTATTCCTGTGCTGAGATGCAGGGTGCTCCAAACCTCCTGTAAAATGCTTGATTTCGAGAGTGATCGAAACTAATGAAAACATTGTTGGGGTAAAACCTAAAGGGAAGGGCATAGCACCAAATTGCGTTGGCCATCTAATCTAATATCTGGAGGCAGTCAAAATGATCCTTAGAATTCTTCCCTACCTTATTCCTTTGCTGAGATACAGGGTGCTCCAACCCTACATTAAAATGCTTGATTTCGAGAGTGAGTGAAACTAATGAAAACATTGTTGGGGTAAAACCTAAAGGGAAAGACCTAGCACCAAATAGAATTGGCCTTCTGATCTACCTTCTGGAGGCAGTCAAAATGAGTATTTGAATTCTTCCCTGCCTTGTTCCTGTGCTGAGATAGAGGGTGCGCCAACCCTGCAGTAAAATGCTTGATTTCTACAGTGATCGAAACTAATGAAAACATTGTTGGGGTAAGACCTAAATGGAAAGACCTAGCACCAAATTGCATTGGCCATCTGATCTAACTTCTGGAGGCAATCAAAATGATCCTTAGAATTCTTCCCTACCTTATTCCTGTGCTGAGATACATGGTGCTCCAAACCTGCAGTAATATACTTGATTTCGAGAGTGAGCGAAACTAATGAAAACATTGTTGGGGTAAAACCTAAAGGGAAAGACCTAGCACCAAATTGCATTGGCCTTCTGATCTAACTTCTGGAGGCAGTCAAAATGATCCTTAGAATTCTTCCCTACCTTTTTCCTCTGCTGAGATACAGGGTGCTCAAACCCTGCAGTAAAATGCTTGATTTCATGAGTGAGCGAAACTAATGAAAACATTGTTGGGGTAAAACCTAAAGGGAAAGGCCTAGCACCAAATTGCATTGGCCATCTGATCTAAATTCTGGAGGCAGTCAAAATGAGTATTTGAATTCTTCCCTACCTTATTCCCGTGCTGAGATACAGCGTGCTCCAAACCTGCAGTAAAATGCTTGATTTCGAGAGTGAGCGAAACTAATGAAAACATTGTTGGGGTAAAACCTAAAGGGAAAGACCTAGCAACAAGTTGCATTGGCCTTCTGATATAACTTCTGGAGGCAGTCAAAATGAGTATTTGAATTCTTCCCTGCCTTGTTCCTGTGCTGAGATACAGGGTGCGTCAACCCTGCAGTAAAATGCTTGATTTCGAGAGTGAGGAAAACTAATGAAAACATTGTTGGGGTAAAACCTAAAGGGAAAGACCTAGCACCAAATTGCATTGGCCATCTGATCTAACTTCTGGAGGCAGTCAAAATGATCTTTAGAATTCTTCCCTACCTTTTTCCTCTGCTGAGATACAGGGTGCTCCAACCCTACAGTAAAATGCTTGATTTCGAGAGTGAGCGAAACTAATGAAAACATTGTTGGGGTAAAACCTAAAGGGAAAGGCCTAGCACCAAATTGCATTGGCCTTCTGATATAACTTCTGGAGGCAGTCAAAATGAGTATTTGAATTTTTCCCTGCCTTGTTCCTGTGCTGAGATACAGGGTGCGTCATCCCTGCAGTAAAATGCTTGATTTCGAGAGTGAGCAAAACTAATGAAAACATTGTTGGGGTAAAACCTAAAGGGAAAGACCTAGCACCAAATTGCATTGGCCATCTGATCTAACTTCTGGAGGCAATCAAAATGATCTTTAGAATTCTTCCCTACCTTTTTCCTCTACTGAGATACAGGGTGCTCCAACCCTATAGTGAAATGCTTCATTTCTACAGTGAGCGAAACTAATGAAAACATTGTTGGGGTAAAACCTAAAGGGAAAGGCCTAGCACCAAATTGCATTGGCCATCTGATCAAACTTCTGGAGGCAGTCAAAATGAGTATTTGAATTCTTCCCTACCTTATTCCTGTGCTGAGATACAGGGTGCTCCAAACCTGCTGTAAAATGCTTGATTTCGAGAGTGAGTGAAACTAATGAAAACATTGTTGGGGTAAAACGTAAAGGGAAAGACCTAGCACCAAATTGCATTGGCCATCTGATCTAACTTCTGGAGGCAGTCAAAATGATCTTTAGAATTCTTCCCTACCTTTTTCCTCTGCTGAGATACAGGGTGCTCCAACCCTGCAGTAAAATGCTTGATTTCGAGAGTTAGCGAAACTAATGAAAACATTGTTGGGGTAAAACCTAAAGGGAAAGGCCTAGCACCAAATTGCATTGGCCATCTGATCTAACTTCTGGAGGCAGTCAAAATGAGTATTTGAATTCTTCCCTACCTTATTCCTGTGCTGACATACAATGTGCTCCACCCTGCTGTAAAATGCTTGATTTTGAGAGTGATCGAAACTAATGAAAACATTGTTGGGGTAAAACCTAAAGGGAAAGGCCTAGCACCAAATTTCATTGGCCATCGGATCTAACTTCTGGAGGCAGTCAAAATGAGTATTTGAATTCTTCCCTGCCTTGTTCCTGTGCTGAGATACAGGTTGCTCCAACCCTGCAGTAAAATGCTTGATTTCGAGAGTGAGCGAAACTAATGAAAACATTGTTGGGGTAAAACCTAAAGGGAAAGACCTAGCACCAAATTGCATTGGCCATCTGATCTAACTTCTGGAGGCAATCAAAATGATCTTTAGAATTCTTCCCTACCTTTTTCCTCTACTGAGATACAGGGTGCTCCAACCCTGCAGTAAAATGCTTGATTTCGAGAGTGAGCAAAACTAATGAAAACATTGTTGGGGTAAAACCTAAAGGGAAAGGCCTAGCACCAAATTGCATTGGCCATCTGATCAAACTTCTGGAGGCAGTCAAAATGAGTATTTGAATTCTTCCCTGCCTTATTCCTGTGCTGAGATACAGGGTGCTCCAAACCTGCTGTAAAATGCTTGATTTCGAGAGTGAGCGAAACTAATGAAAACATTGTTGGGGTAAAACCTAAAGGGAAAGGCCTAGCAACAAGTTGCATTGGCCTTCTGATATAACTTCTGGAGGCAGTCAAAATGAGTATTTGAATTCTTCCCTGCCTTGTTCCTGTGCTGAGATACAGGGTGCGTCAACCCTGCAGTAAAATGCTTGATTTCGAGAGTGAGTGAAACTAATGAAAACATTGTTGGGGTAAAACGTAAAGGGAAAGACCTAGCACCAAATTGCATTGGCCATCTGATCTAACTTCTGGAGGCAGTCAAAATGAGTATTTGAATTCTTACCTACCTTATTCCTGTGCTGAGATGCAGGGTGCTCCAAACCTCCTGTAAAATGCTTGATTTCGAGAGTGAGCGAAACTAATGAAAACATTGTTGGGGTAAAACCTAAAGGGAAAGACCTAGCACCAAATTGCATTGGCCATCTGATATAACTACTGGAGGCAGTCAAAATGAGTATTTGAATTCTTCCCTGCTTTGTTCCTGTGCGGAGATAGAGGGTGCGTCAACCCTGCAGTAAAATGCTTGATTTCGAGAGTGAGCGAAACTAATGAAAACATTGTTGGGGTAAAACCTAAAGGGAAAGCCCTAGCACCAAATTGCATTGGCCATCTGATCTAACTTCTGGAGGCAGTCAAAATGATCTTTAGAATTCTTCCCTACCTTTTTCCTCTGCTGAGATACAGGGTGCTCCAACCCTGCAGTAAAATGCTTGATTTCGAGAGTGAGCGAAAGGAATGAAAACATTGCTGGGGTAAAACCTAAAGAGAAAGGCCTAGCACCAAACTGCATTGGCCATCTGATCTAACTTCTGGAGGCAGTCAAAATGAGTATTTGAATTCTTCCCTACCTTATTCCTCTGCTGAGATACAGTGTGCTCCAACCTGCTGTAAAATGCTTGATTTCTACAGTGATCGAAACTAATGAAAACATTGTTGGGGTAAAACCTAAAGGGAAAGACCTAGCACCAAATTGCATTGGCCTTCTGATCTACCTTCTGGAGGCAGTCAAAATGAGTATTTGAATTCTTCCCTGCCTTGTTCCTGTGCTGAGATAGAGAGTGCGCCAACCCTGCAGTAAAATGCTTGATTTCTACAGTGATCGAAACTAATGAAAACATTGTTGGGGTAAGACCTAAATGGAAAGACCTAGCACCAAATTGCATTGGCCATCTGATCTAACTTCTGGAGGCAATCAAAATGATCCTTAGAATTCTTCCCTACCTTTTTCCTCTGCTGAGATACAGGGTGCTCCAAACCTGCAGTAATATACTTGATTTCGAGAGTGAGCGAAACTAATGAAAACATTGGTGGGGTAAAACCTAAAGGGAAAGACCTAGCACCAAATTGCATTGGCCTTCTGATCTAACTTCTGGAGGCAGTCAAAATGATCCTTAGAATTCTTCCCTACCTTTTTCCTCTGCTGAGATACAGGGTGCTCAAACCCTGCAGAACCATGCTTGATTTCAAGAGTGAGCGAAAGTAATGAAAACATTGTTGGGGTAAAACCTAAAGGGAAAGGCCTAGCACCAAATTGCATTGGCCATCTGATCTAACTTCTGGAGGCAGTCAAAATGATCCTTAGAATTCTTCCCTACCTTATTCCTGTGCTGAGATACAGGGTGCTCCAACCCTACAGTAAAATGCTTGATTTTGAGAGTGATAGAAACTAATGAAAACATTGTGGGGGTAAAACCTAAAGGGAAAGGCCTAGCACCAAATTGCATTGGCCATCTGATCTAACTTCTGGAGGCAGTCAAAATGATCCTTAGAATTCTTCCCTTCCTTATTCCTTTGCTAAGATACAGGGTGCTCCAACCCTACGGTAAAATGCTTGATTTCTACAGTGATCGAAACTAATGAAAACATTGTTGGGGTAAAACCTAAAGGGAAAGGTCTAGCACCAAATTGCATTGGCCATCTGATCTAACTTCTGGAGGCAGTCAAAATGAGTATTTGAATTCTTCCCTACCTTATTCCTCTGCTGAGATACAGGGTGCTCCAACCCTGCAGTAAAACACTTGATTTCTGCAGTGAGCGAACCTAATGAAAACATTGTTGGGGTAAAACCTAAAGGGAAAGACCTAGCACCAAATTGCATTGGCCATCTGATCTAACTTCTGGAGGCAGTCAAAATGAGTATTTGAATTCTTCCCTGCCTTGTTCCTGTGCTGAGATAGAGGGTGCGCCCACCCAGCAGTAAAATGCTTGATTTCTACAGTGAACGAAACTAATGAAAACATTGTTGGGGTAAAACCTAAAGGGAAAGACCTAGCACCAAATTGCATTGGCCATCTGATCTAACTTCTGGAGGCAGTCAAAATGATCTTTAGAATTCTTCCCTACCTTTTTCCTCTGCTGAGATACAGGGTGCTCCAACCCCGCAGTAAAATGCTTGATTTCGAGAGTGAGCGAAACTAATGAAAACATTGTTGGGGTAAAACCTAAAGGGAAAGGCCTAGCACCAAATTGCATTGGCCTTCTGATCTAACTTCTGGAGGCAGTCAAAATGAGTATTTGAATTCTTCCCTACCTTGTTCCTGTGCTGAGATACAGGGTGCGTCAACCCTGCAATAAAATGCTTGATTTCTGCAGTGATCAAAACTAATGAAAACATTGTTGGGGTAAAACCTAAAGGGAAAGACCTAGCAACAAGTTGCATTGGCCTTCTGATATAACTTCTGGAGGCAGTCAAAATGAGTATTTGAATTCTTACCTACCTTATTCCTGTGCTGAGATACAGGGTGCTCCAACCCTGCAGTAAAATGCTTGATTTCGAGAGTGAGCGAAACTAATGAAAACATTGTTGGGGTAAAACCTAAAGGGAAAGGCCTAGCACCAAATTGCATTGGCCTTCTGATATAACTTCTGGAGGCAGTCAAAATGAGTATTTGAATTCTTTCCTGCCTTGTTTCTGTGCTGATATACAGGGTGCGTCAACCCTGCAGTAAAATGCTTGATTTCGAGAGTGAGTGAAACTAATGAAAACATTGTTGGCGTAAAACCTAAAGGGAAAGACCTAGCACCAAATTGCATTGGCCATCTGATCTAACATCTGGAGGCAGTCAAAATGATCTTTAGAATTCTTCCCTACCTTTTTCCTCTGCTGAGATACAGGGTGCTTCAACCCTACAGTAAAATGCTTGATTTCTACAGTGAGCCAAAGTAATGAAAACATTGTTGGGGTAAAACCTAAAGGGAAAGACCTAGCACCAAATTGCATTGGCCATCTGATCTAACTTCTGGAGGCAGTCAAAATGAGTATTTGAATTCTTCCCTACCTTATTCCTGTGCTGAGATACAATGTGCTCCACCCTGCTGTAAAATGCTTGATTTTGAGAGTGATCGAAACTAATGAAAACATTGTTGGGGTAAAACCTAAAGGGAAAGGCCTAGCACCAAGTTGCATTGGCCATCTGATCTAACTTCTGGAGGCAGTCAAAATGAGTATTTGAATTCTTCCCTGCCTTGTTCCTGTGCTGAGATACAGGTTGCTCCAACCCTGCAGTAAAATGCTTGATTTCGAGAGTGAGCGAAACTAATGAAAACATTGTGGGGGTAAAACCTAAAGGGAAAGGCCAAGCACCAAATTGCATTGGCCATCTGATCTAACTTCTGGAGGCAGTCAAAATGAGTATTTGAATTCTTACCTACCTTATTCCTGTGCTGAGATGCAGGGTGCTCCAAACCTCCTGTAAAATGCTTGATTTCGAGAGTGAGCGAAACTAATGGAAACATTGTTGGGGTAAAACCTAAAGGGAAAGACCTAGCAACAAATTGCATTGGCCATCTGATATAACTACTGGAGGCAGTCAAAATGAGTATTTGAATTCTTCCCTGCTTTGTTCCTGTGCTGAGATACAGGGTGCGTCAACCCTGCAGTAAAATGCTTGATTTCGAGAGTGAGCGAAACTAATGAAAACATTGTTGGGGTAAAACCTAAAGGGAAAGCCCTAGCACCAAATTGCATTGGCCATCTGATCTAACTTCTGGATGTAGTCAAAATGATCTTTAGAATTCTTCCCTACCTTTTTCCTCTGCTGAGATACAGGGTGCTCCAACCCTGCAGTAAAATGCTTGATTTCGAGAGTGAGCGAAAGTAATGAAAACAGTGCTGGGGTAAAACCTAAAGAGAAAGGCCTAGCACCAAACTGCATTGGCCATCTGATCTAACTTCTGGAGGCAGTCAAAATGAGTATTTGAATTCTTCCCTACCTTATTCCTCTGCTGAGATACAGTGTGCTCCAACCTGCTGTAAAATGCTTGATTTCTACAGTGATCGAAACTAATGAAAACATTGTTGGGGTAAAACCTAAAGGGAAAGACCTAGCACCAAATTGCATTGGCCTTCTGATCTACCTTCTGGAGGCAGTCAAAATGAGTATTTGAATTCTTCCCTGCCTTGTTCCTGTGCTGAGATAGAGGGTGCGCCAACCCTGCAGTAAAATGCTTGATTTCTACAGTGATCGAAACTAATGAAAACATTGTTGGGGTAAGACCTAAATGGAAAGACCTAGCACCAAATTGCATTGGCCATCTGATCTAACTTCTGGAGGCAGTCAAAATGAGTATTTGAATTCTTCCCTACCTTGTTCCTGTGCTGAGATACAGGGTGCTCCAACCCTGCAGTAAAATGCTTGATTTCTGCAGTGATCAAAACTAATGAAAACATTGTTGGGGTAAAACCTAAAGGGAAAGGCCTTGCACCAAATTGCATTGGCCATCTGATGTAACTTCTGGAGGCAGTCAAAATGAGTATTTGAATTCTTACCTACCTTATTCCTGTGCTGAGATACAGGGTGCTCCAAACCTGCTGTAAAATGCTTGATTTCGAGAGTGAGCGAAACTAATGAAAACATTGTTGGGGTAAAACCTAAAGGGAAAGACCTAGCACCAAATTGCATTGGCCATCTGATCTAACTTCTGGAGGCAGTCAAAATGATCTTTAGAATTCTTCCCTACCTTTTTCCTCTGCTGAGATACAGGTTGCTCCAACCCTGCAGTAAAATGCTTGATTTCGAGAGTGAGCGAAACTAATGAAAACATTGTTGGGGTAAAACCTAAAGGGAAAGGCCTAGCACCAAATTGCATTGGCCATCTGATCTAACTTCTGGAGGCAGTCAAAATGAGTATTTGAATTCTTACCTACCTTATTCCTGTGCTGAGATGCAGGGTGCTCCAAACCTCCTGTAAAATGCTTGATTTCGAGAGTGAGCGAAACTAATGAAAACATTGTTGGGGTAAAACCTAAAGGGAAAGACCTAGCACCAAATTGCATTGGCCATCTGATCTAACTTCTGGAGGCAGTCAAAATGATCTTTAGAATTCTTCCCTACCTTTTTCCTCTGCTGAGATACAGGGTGATCCAAACCTGCAGTAAAATGCTTGATTTTGAGAGTGAGCGAAAGTAATGAAAACATTGTTGGGGTAAAACCTAAAGGGAAAGACCTAGCACCAAATTGCATTGGCCATCTGATCTAACTTCTGGAGGCAGTCAAAATGAGTATTTGAATTCTTCCTACCCTATTCCTGTGCTGAGATACAGGGTGCTCCAACCCTACAGTAAAATGCTTGATTTCGAGAGTGATCGAAACTAATGAAAACATTGTTGGGGTAAAACCTAAAGGGAAAGACCTAGCACCAAATTGCATTGGCCATCTGATCTAACTTCTGGAGGCAGTCAAAATGATCTTTAGAATTCTTCCCTACCTTTTTCCTCTGCTGAGATACAGGGTGCTCCAACCCTGCAGTAAAATGCTTGATTTCGAGAGTGAGCGAAACTAATGAAAACATTGTTGGGGTAAAACCTAAAGGGAAAGGCCTAGCACCAAATTGCATTGGCCATCTGATCTAACTTCTGGAGGCAGTCAAAATGAGTATTTGAATTCTTCCCTACCTTATTCCTGTGCTGAGATACAATGTGCTCCACCCTGCTGTAAAATGCTTGATTTTGAGAGTGATCGAAACTAATGAAAACATTGTTGGGGTAAAACCTAAAGGGAAAGGCCTAGCACCAAGTTGCATTGGCCATCTGATCTAACTTCTGGAGGCAGTCAAAATGAGTATTTGAATTCTTCCCTGCCTTGTTCCTGTGCTGAGATACAGGTTGCTCCAACGCTGCAGTAAAATGCTTGATTTTGAGAGTGAGTGAAACTAATGAAAACATTGTGGGGGTAAAACCTAAAGGGAAAGGCCAAGCACCAAATTGCATTGGCCATCTGATCTAACTTCTGGAGGCAGTCAAAATGAGTATTTGAATTCTTACCTACCTTATTCCTGTGCTGAGATGCAGGGTGCTCCAAACCTCCTGTAAAATGCTTGATTTTGAGAGTGAGCGAAACTAATGAAAACATTGTTGGGGTAAAACCTAAAGGGAAAGACCTAGCAACAAATTGCATTGGCCATCTGATATAACGACTGGAGGCAGTCAAAATGAGTATTTGAATTCTTCCCTGCTTTGTTCCTGTGCTGAGATACAGGGTGCGTCAACCCTGCAGTAAAATGCTTGATTTCGAGAGTGAGCGAAACTAATGAAAACATTGTTGGGGTAAAACCTAAAGGGAAAGCCCTAGCACCAAATTGCATTGGCCATCTGATCTAACTTCTGGATGTAGTCAAAATGATCTTTAGAATTCTTCCCTACCTTTTTCCTCTGCTGAGATACAGGGTGCTCCAACCCTGCAGTAAAATGCTTGATTTCGAGAGTGAGCGAAAGTAATGAAAACAGTGCTGGGGTAAAACCTAAAGAGAAAGGCCTAGCACCAAACTGCATTGGCCATCTGATCTAACTTCTGGAGGCAGTCAAAATGAGTATTTGAATTCTTCCCTACCTTATTCCTCTGCTGAGATACAGTGTGCTCCAACCTGCTGTAAAATGCTTGATTTCTACAGTGATCGAAACTAATGAAAACATTGTTGGGGTAAAACCTAAAGGGAAAGACCTAGCACCAAATTGCATTGGCCTTCTGATCTACCTTCTGGAGGCAGTCAAAATGAGTATTTGAATTCTTCCTGCCTTGTTCCTGTGCTGAGATAGAGGGTGCGCCAACCCTGCAGTAAAATGCTTGATTTCTACAGTGATCGAAACTAATGAAAACATTGTTGGGGTAAGACCTAAATGGAAAGACCTAGCACCAAATTGCATTGGCCATCTGATCTAACTTCTGGAGGCAGTCAAAATGAGTATTTGAATTCTTCCCTGCCTTGTTCCTGTGCTGAGATAGAGGGTGCGCCAACCCTGCAGTAAAATGCTTGATTTCTACAGTGAGCGAAACTAATGAAAACATTGTTGGGGTAAAACCTAAAGGGAAAGGCCTAGCACCAAATTGCATTGGCCTTCTGATATAACTTCTGGAGGCAGTCAAAATGAGTATTTGAATTCTTCCCTACCTTGTTCCTGTGCTGAGATACAGGGTGCGTCAACCCTGCAGTAAAATGCTTGATTTCTGCAGTGATCAAAACTAATGAAAACATTGTTGGGGTAAAACCTAAAGGGATAGGCCTTGCACCAAATTGCATTGGCCATCTGATGTAACTTCTGGAGGCAGTCAAAATGAGTATTTGAATTCTTACCTACCTTATTCCTGTGCTGAGATACAGGGTGCTCCAAACCTGCTGTAAAATGCTTGATTTCGAGAGTGAGCGAAACTAATGAAAACATTGTTGGGGTAAAACCTAAAGGGAAAGACCTAGCACCAAATTGCATTGGCCATCTGATCTAACTTCTGGAGGCAGTCAAAATGATCTTTAGAATTCTTCCCTACCTTTTTCCTCTGCTGAGATACAGGTTGCTCCAACCCTGCAGTAAAATGCTTGATTTCGAGAGTGAGCGAAACTAATGAAAACATTGTTGGGGTAAAACCTAAAGGAAAGGCCTAGCACCAAATTGCATTGGCCATCTGATCTAACTTCTGGAGGCAGTCAAAATGAGTATTTGAATTCTTACCTACCTTATTCCTGTGCTGAGATGCAGGGTGCTCCAAACCTCCTGTAAAATGCTTGATTTCGAGAGTGAGCGAAACTAATGAAAACATTGTTGGGGTAAAACCTAAAGGGAAAGACCTAGCACCAAATTGCATTGGCCATCTGATCTAACTTCTGGAGGCAGTCAAAATGATCTTTAGAATTCTTCCCTACCTTTTTCCTCTGCTGAGATACAGGGTGCTCCAATCCTGCAGTAAAATGCTTGATTTTGAGAGTGAGCGAAAGTAATGAAAACATTGTTGGGGTAAAACCTAAAGGGAAAGACCTAGCACCAAATTGCATTGGCCATCTGATCTAACTTCTGGAGGCAGTCAAAATGAGTATTTGAATTCTTCCCTACCCTATTCCTGTGCTGAGATACAGGGTGCTCCAACCCTACAGTAAAATGCTTGATTTCGAGAGTGATCGAAACTAATGAAAACATTGTTGGGGTAAAACCTAAAGGGAAAGACCTAGCACCAAATTGCATTGGCCATCTGATCTAACTTCTGGAGGCAGTCAAAATGAGTATTTGAATTCTTCCCTACCTTATTCCTGTGCTGAGATACAATGTGCTCCACCCTGCTGTAAAATGCTTGATTTTGAGAGTGATCGAAACTAATGAAAACATTGTTGGGGTAAAACCTAAAGGGAAAGGCCTAGCACCAAGTTGCATTGGCCATCTGATCTAACTTCTGGAGGCAGTCAAAATGAGTATTTGAATTCTTCCCTGCCTTGTTCCTGTGCTGAGATACAGGTTGCTCCAACCCTGCAGTAAAATGCTTGATTTCGAGAGTGAGTGAAACTAATGAAAACATTGTGGGGGTAAAACCTAAAGGGAAAGGCCAAGCACCAAATTGCATTGGCCATCTGATCTAACTTCTGGAGGCAGTCAAAATGAGTATTTGAATTCTTACCTACCTTATTCCTGTGCTGAGATGCAGGGTGCTCCAAACCTCCTGTAAAATGCTTGATTTTGAGAGTGACCGAAACTAATGAAAACATTGTTGGGGTAAAACCTAAAGGGAAAGACCTAGCAACAAATTGCATTGGCCATCTGATATAACTACTGGAGGCAGTCAAAATGAGTATTTGAATTCTTCCCTGCTTTGTTCCTGTGCTGAGATACAGGGTGCGTCAACCCTGCAGTAAAATGCTTGATTTCGAGAGTGAGCGAAAGTAATGAAAACATTGTTGGGGTAAAACCTAAAGGGAAAGCCCTAGCACCAAATTGCATTGGCCATCTGATCTAACTTCTGGATGTAGTCAAAATGATCTTTAGAATTCTTCCCTACCTTTTTCCTCTGCTGAGATACAGGGTGCTCCAACCCTGCAGTAAAATGCTTGATTTCGAGAGTGAGCGAAAGTAATGAAAACAGTGCTGGGGTAAAACCTAAAGAGAAAGGCCTAGCACCAAACTGCATTGGCCATCTGATCTAACTTGTGGAGGCAGTCAAAATGAGTATTTGAATTCTTCCCTACCTTATTCCTCTGCTGAGATACAGTGTGCTCCAACCTGCTGTAAAATGCTTGATTTCTACTGAGATCCAAACTAATGAAAACATTGTTGGGGTAAAACCTAAAGGGAAAGACCTAGCACCAAATTGCATTGGCCTTCTGATCTACCTTCTGGAGGCAGTCAAAATGAGTATTTGAATTCTTTCCTGCCTTGTTCCTGTGCTGAGATAGAGGGTGCGCCAACCCTGCAGTAAAATGCTTGATTTCTACAGTGATCGAAACTAATGAAAACATTGTTGGGGTAAGACCTAAATGGAAAGACCTAGCACCAAATTGCATTGGCCATCTGATCTAACTTCTGGAGGCAATCAAAATGATCCTTAGAATTCTTCCCTACCTTTTTCCTCTGCTGAGATACAGGGTGCTCCAAACCTGCAGTAATATACTTGATTTCGAGAGTGAGCGAAACTAATGAAAACATTGGTGGGGTAAAATCTAAAGGGAAAGACCTAGCACCAAATTGCATTGGCCTTCTGATCTAACTTCTGGAGGCAGTCAAAATGATCCTTAGAATTCTTCCCTACCTTTTTCCTCTGCTGAGATACAGGGTGCTCAAACACTGCAGAACCATGCTTGATTTCAAGAGTGAGCGAAAGTAATGAAAACATTGTTGGGGTAAAACCTAAAGGGAAAGACCTAGCACCAAATTGCATTGGCCATCTGATCTAACTTCTGGAGGCAGTCAAAATGATCCTTAGAATTCTTCCCTACCTTATTCCTTTGCTAAGATACAGGGTGCTCCAACCCTACAGTAAAATGCTTGATTTCTACAGTGATCGAAACTAATGAAAACATTGTTGGGGTAAAACCTAAAGGGAAAGGTCTAGCACCAAATTGCATTGGCCATCTGATCTAACTTCTGGAGGCAGTCAAAATGAGTATTTGAATTCTTCCCTACCTTATTCCTGTGCTGAGATACAGGGTGCTCCAACCCTGTAGTAAAACACTTGATTTCTGCAGTGAGCGAACCTAATGAAAACATTGTTGGGGTAAAACCTAAAGGGAAAGACCTAGCACCAAATTGCATTGGCCATCTGATCTAACTTCTGGAGGCAGTCAAAATGAGTATTTGAATTCTTCCCTGCCTTGTTCCTGTGCTGAGATAGAGGGTGCGCCCACCCAGCAGTAAAATGCTTGATTTCTACAGTGAACGAAACTAATGAAAACATTGTTGGGGTAAAACCTAAAGGGAAAGACCTAGCACCAAATTGCATTGGCCATCTGATCTAACTTCTGGAGGCAGTCAAAATGATCCTTAGAATTCTTCCCTACCTTTTTCCTCTGCTGAGATACAGGGTGCTCCAACCCTGCAGTAAAATGCTTGATTTCGAGAGTTAGCGAAACTAATGAAAACATTGTTGGGGTAAAACCTAAAGGGAAAGGCCTAGCACCAAATTGCATTGGCCATCTGATCTAACTTCTGGAGGCAGTCAAAATGAGTATTTGAATTCTTCCCTACCTTATTCCTGTGCTGAGATACAATGTGCTCCACCCTGCTGTAAAATGCTTGATTTTGAGAGTGATCGAAACTAATGAAAACATTGTTGGGGTAAAACCTAAAGGGAAAGGCCTAGCACCAAGTTGCATTGGCCATCTGATCTAACTTCTGGAGGCAGTCAAAATGAGTATTTGAATTCTTCCCTGCCTTGTTCCTGTGCTGAGATACAGGTTGCTCCAACCCTGCAGTAAAATGCTTGATTTCGAGAGTGAGCGAAACTAATGAAAACATTGTGGGGGTAAAACCTAAAGGGAAAGGCCAAGCACCAAATTGCATTGGCCATCTGATCTAACTTCTGGAGGCAGTCAAAATGAGTATTTGAATTCTTACCTACCTTATTCCTGTGCTGAGATGCAGGGTGCTCCTAACCTGCAGTAATATACTTGATTTCGAGAGTGAGCGAAACTAATGAAAACATTGGCGGGGTAAAATCTAAAGGGAAAGACCTAGCACCAAATTGCATTGGCCATCTGATCTAACTTCTGGAGGCAGTCAAAATGATCCTTAGAATTCTTCCCTACCTTATTCCTGTGCTGAGATACAGGGTGCTCCAACCCTACAGTAAAATGCTTGATTTTGAGAGTGATAGAAACTAATGAAAACATTGTTGGGGTAAAACCTAAAGGGAAAGGCCTAGCACCAAATTGCATTGGCCATCTGATCTAACTTCTGGAGGCAGTCAAAATGATCCTTAGAATTCTTCCCTACCTTATTCCTTTGCTAAGATACAGGGTGCTCCAACCCTACAGTAAAATGCTTGATTTCTACAGTGATCGAAACTAATGAAAACATTGTTGGGGTAAAACCTAAAGGGAAAGGTCTAGCACCAAATTGCATTGGCCATCTGATCTAACTTCTGGAGGCAGTCAAAATGAGTATTTGAATTCTTCCCTACCTTATTCCTGTGCTGAGATACAGGGTGCTCCAACCCTGTAGTAAAACACTTGATTTCTGCAGTGAGCGAACCTAATGAAAACATTGTTGGGGTAAAACCTAAAGGGAAAGACCTAGCACCAAATTGCATTGGCCATCTGATCTAACTTCTGGAGGCAGTCAAAATGAGTATTTGAATTCTTCCCTGCCTTGTTCCTGTGCTGAGATAGAGGGTGCACCCACCCAGCAGTAAAATGCTTGATTTCTACAGTGAACGAAACTAATGAAAACATTGTTGGGGTAAAACCTAAAGGGAAAGACCTAGCACCAAATTGCATTGGCCATCTGATCTAACTTCTGGAGGCAGTCAAAATGATCTTTAGAATTCTTCCCTACCTTTTTCCTCTGCTGAGATACAGGGTGCTCCAACCCTGCAGTAAAATGCTTCATTTCTACAGTGAGCGAAACTAATGAAAACATTGTTGGGGTAAAACCTAAAGGGAAAGGCCTAGCACCAAATTGCATTGGCCTTCTGATATAACTTCTGGAGGCAGTCAAAATGAGTATTTGAATTCTTCCCTACCTTGTTCCTGTGCTGAGATACAGGGTGCGTCAACCCTGCTGTAAAATGCTTGATTTCTGCAGTGATCAAAACTAATGAAAACATTGTTGGGGTAAAACCTAAAGGGAAAGGCCTAGCACCAAATTGCATTGGCCATCTGATCTAACTTCTGGAGGCAGTCAAAATGAGTATTTGAATTCTTCCCTACCTTATTCCTGTGCTGAGATACAGGGTGCTCGAAACCTGCTGTAAAATGCTTGATTTCTACAGTGAGCGAAACTAATGAAAACATTGTTGGGGTAAAACCTAAAGGGAAAGACTTAGCAACAAGTTGCATTGGCCTTCTGATGTAACTTCTGGAGGCAGTCAAAATGAGTATTTGAATTCTTCCCTACCTTGTTCCTGTGAAGAGATACAGGGTGCTCCAACCCTACAGTAAAATGCTTGATTTCTACAGTGAGCCAAAGTAATGAAAACATTGTTGGGGTAAAACCTAAAGGGAAAGACCTAGCACCAAATTGCATTGGCCATCTGATCTAACTTCTGGAGGCAGTCAAAATGAGTATTTGAATTCTTCCCTACCTTATTCCTATGCTGAGATACAATGTGCTCCACCCTGCTGTAAAATTCTTGATTTTGAGAGTGATCGAAACTAATGAAAACATTGTTGGGGTAAAACCTAAAGGGAAAGGCCTAGCACCAAATTGCATTGGCCATCTGATCTAACTTCTGGAGGCAGTCAAAATGATCCTTAGAATTCTTCCCTACCTTATTCCTGTCCTGAGATACAGGGTGCTCCAACCCTACAGTAAAATGCTTGATTTTGAGAGTGATCGAAACTAATGAAAACATTGTTGGGGTAAAACCTAAAAGGAAAGACCTAGCACCAAATTGCATTGGCCATCTGATCTAACTTCTGGAGGCAGTCAAAATGAGTATTTGAATTCTTCCCTACCTTATTCCTGTGCTGAGATACAGGGTGCCCCAACCCTACAGTAAAATGCCTGATTTCTACAGTGATCGAAACTAATGAAAACTTTGTAGGGGTAAAAACCTAAATGGAAAGACCTAGCACCAAATTGCATTGGCCATCTGATCTAACTTCTGGAGGCAGTCAAAATGAGTATTTGAATTCTTCCCTACCTTATTCCTGTGCTGAGATACAGGGTGCTCCAACCTGCTGTAAAATGCTTGATTTCTACAGTGATCGAAACTAATGAAAACATTGTTGGGGTAAAACCTAAAGGGAAAGGCCTAGCACCAAATTGCATTGGCCTTCTGATCTAACTTCTGGAGGCAGTCAAAATGAGTATTTGAATTCTTCCCTACCTTATTCCTGTGCTGAGATGCAGGGTGCCCCAACCCTACACTAAAATGCTTGATTTCGAGAGTGATCGAAACTAATGAAAACATTGTTGGGGTAAAAACCTAAAGGGAAAGACCTAGCACCAAATTGCATTGGCCATCTGATCTAACTTCTGGAGGCAGTCAAAATGAGTATTTGAATTCTTCCCTACCTTATTCCTCTGCTGAGATACAGTGTGCTCCAACCTGCTGTAAAATGCTTGATTTCTACAGTGATCGAAACTAATGAAAACATTGTTGGGGTAAAACCTAAAGGGAAAGACCTAGCACCAAATAGCATTGGCCTTCTGATCTACCTTCTGGAGGCAGTCAAAATGAGTATTTGAATTCTTCCCTGCCTTGTTCCTGTGCTGAGATAGAGGGTGCTCCAACCCTGCAGTAAAATGCTTGATTTCTACAGTGATCGAAACTAATGAAAACATTGTTGGGGTAAGACCTAAATGGAAAGACCTAGCACCAAATTGCATTGGCCATCTGATCTAACTTCTGGAGGCAATCAAAATGATCCTTAGAATTCTTCCCTACCTTTTTCCTCTGCTGAGATACAGGGTGCTCAAACACTGCAGAACCATGCTTGATTTCAAGAGTGAGCGAAAGTAATGAAAATATTGTTGGGGTAAAACCTAAAGGGAAAGACCTAGCACCAAATTGCATTGGCCTTCTGATCTAACTTCTGGAGGCAGTCAAAATGATCCTTAGAATTCTTCCCTACCTTTTTCCTCTGCTGAGATACAGGGTGCTCAAACCCTGCAGAACCATGCTTGATTTCAAGAGTAAGCGAAAGTAATGAAAACATTGTTGGGGGAAAACCTAAAGGGAAAGGCCTAGCACCAAATTGCATTGGCCATCTGATCTAACTTCTGGAGGCAGTCAAAATGATCCTTAAAATTCTTCCCTACCTTATTCCTGTGCTGAGATACAGGGTGCTCCAACCCTACAGTAAAATGCTTGATTTTGAGAGTGATAGAAACTAATGAAAACATTGTGGGGGTAAAACCTAAAGGGAAAGGCCTAGCACCAAATTGCATTGGCCATCTGATCTAACTTCTGGAGGCAGTCAAAATGATCCTTAGAATTCTTCCCTTCCTTATTCCTTTGCTAAGATACAGGGTGCTCCAACCCTACGGTAAAATGCTTGATTTCTACAGTGATCGAAACTAATGAAAACATTGTTGGGGTAAAACCTAAAGGGAAAGACCTAGCACCAAATTGCATTGGCCATCTGATCTAATTTCTGGAGGCAGTCAAAATGATCTTTAGAATTCTTCCCTACCTTTTTCCTCTGCTGAGATACAGGGTGCTTCAACCCTACAGTAAAATGCTTGATTTCTACAGTGAGCCAAAGTAATGAAAACATTGTTGGGGTAAAACCTAAAGGGAAAGACCTAGCACCAAATTGCATTGGCCATCTGATCTAACTTCTGGAGGCAGTCAAAATGAGTATTTGAATTCTTCCTTACCTTATTCCTGTGCTGAGATACAATGTGCTCCACCCTGCTGTAAAATGCTTGATTTTGAGAGTGATCGAAACTAATGAAAACATTGTTGGGGTAAAACCTAAAGGGAAAGGCCTAGCACCAAATTGCATTGGCCATCTGATCTAACTTCTGGAGGCAGTCAAAATGAGTATTTGAATTCTTCCCTACCTTACTCCTGTGCTGAGATACAGGTGGCTCCAACCCTGCAGCAAAATGCTTGATTTCGAGAGTGAGCGAAACTAATGAAAACATTGTTGGGGTAAAACCTAAAGGGAAAGGCCTAGCACCAAATTGCATTGGCCATCTGATCTAACTTCTGGAGGCAGTCAAAATGAGTATTTGAATTCTTACCTACCTTATTCCTGTGCTGAGATGCAGGGTGCTCCAAACCTCCTGTAAAATGCTTGATTTCGAGAGTGAGCGAAACTAATGAAAACATTGTTGGGGTAAAACCTAAAGGGAAAGACCTAGCACCAAATTGCATTGGCCATCTGATCTAACTTCTGGAGGCAGTCAAAATGATCTTTAGAATTCTTCCCTACCTTTTTCCTCTGCTGAGATACAGGGTGCTCCAACCCTGCAGTAAAATGCTTGATTTCGAGAGTTAGCGAAACTAATGAAAACATTGTTGGGGTAAAACCTAAAGGGAAAGGCCTAGCACCAAATTGCATTGGCCATCTGATCTAACTTCTGGAGGCAGTCAAAATGAGTATTTGAATTCTTCCCTACCTTATTCCTGTGCTGAGATACAATGTGCTCCACCCTGCTGTAAAATGCTTGATTTTGAGAGTGATCGAAACTAATGAAAACATTGTTGGGGTAAAACCTAAAGGGAAAGGCCTAGCACCAAGTTGCATTGGCCATCTGATCTAACTTCTGGAGGCAGTCAAAATGAGTATTTGAATTCTTCCCTGCCTTGTTCCTGTGCTGAGATACAGGTTGCTCCAACCCTGCAGTAAAATGCTTGATTTCGAGAGTGAGCGAAACTAATGAAAACATTGTTGGGGTAAAACCTAAAGGGAAAGACCTAGCAACAAATTGCATTGGCCATCTGATCTAACTTCTGGAGGCAGTCAAAATGAGTATTTGAATTCTTACCTACCTGATTCCTGTGCTGAGATGCAGGGTGCTCCAACCCTCCTGTAAAATGCTTGATTTCGAGAGTGAGCGAAACTAATGAAAACATTGTTGGGGTAAAACCTAAAGGGAAAGACCTAGCACCAAATTGCATTGGCCATCTGATCTAACTTCTGGAGGCAGTCAAAATGATCTTTAGAATTCTTCCCTACCTTTTTCCTCTGCTGAGATACAGGGTGCTCCAACCCTGCAGTAAAATGCTTGATTTTGAGAGTGAGCGAAACTAATGAAAACATTGCTGGGGTAAAACCTAAAGGGAAAGACCTAGCACCAAATTGCATTGGCCATCTGATCTAACTTCTGGAGGCAGTCAAAATGAGTATTTGAATTCTTCCCTACCTTATTCCTGTGCTGAGATACAGGGTGCTCCAACCCTACAGTAAAATGCTTGATTTCAACAGTGATCGAAACTAATGAAAACATTGTTGGGGTAAAACCTAAAGGGAAAGGCCTAGCACCAAATTGCATTGGCCATCTGATCTAACTTCTGGAGGCAGTCAAAATGATCCTTAGAATTCTTCCCTACCTTATTCCTGTGCTGAGATACAGGGTGCTCCAACCCTACAGTAAAATGCTTGATTTCAACAGTGATCGAAACTAATGAAAACATTGTTGGGGTAAAACCTAAAGGGAAAGGCCTAGCACCAAATTGCATTGGCCATCTGATCTAACTTCTGGAGGCAGTCAAAATGAGTATTTGAATTCTTCCCTACCTTATTCCTGTGCTGAGATACAGGGTGCCCCAACCCTACAGTAAAATGCCTGATTTCTACAGTGATCGAAACTAATGAAAACTTTGTAGGGGTAAAAACCTAAATGGAAAGACCTAGCACCAAATTGCATTGGCCATCTGATCTAACTTCTGGAGGCAGTCAAAATGAGTATTTGAATTCTTACCTACCTTATTCCTGTGCTGAGATACAGGGTGCTCCAACCTGCTGTAAAATGCTTGATTTCTACAGTGATCGAAACTAATGAAAACATTGTTGGGGTAAAACCTAAAGGGAAAGGCCTAGCACCAAATTGCATTGGCCTTCTGATCTAACTTCTGGAGGCAGTCAAAATGAGTATTTGAATTCTTCCCTACCTTATTCCTGTGCTGAGATGCAGGGTGCTCCAACCCTACACTAAAATGCTTGATTTCGAGAGTGATCGAAACTAATGAAAACGTTGTTGGGGTAAAAACCTAAAGGGAAAGACCTAGCACCAAATTGCATTGGCCATCTGATCTAACTTCTGGAGGCAGTCAAAATGAGTATTTGAATTCTTCCCTACCTTATTCCTCTGCTGAGATACAGTGTGCTCCAACCTGCTGTAAAATGCTTGATTTCTACAGTGATCGAAACTAATGAAAACATTGTTGGGGTAAAACCTAAAGGGAAAGACCTAGCACCAAATAGCATTGGCCTTCTGATCTACCTTCTGGAGGCAGTCAAAATGAGTATTTGAATTCTTCCCTGCCTTGTTCCTGTGCTGAGATAGAGGGTGCTCCAACCCTGCAGTAAAATGCTTGATTTCTACAGTGATCGAAACTAATGAAAACATTGTTGGGGTAAGACCTAAATGGAAAGACCTAGCACCAAATTGCATTGGCCATCTGATCTAACTTCTGGAGGCAATCAAAATGATCCTTAGAATTCTTTCCTACCTTTTTCCTCTGCTGAGATACAGGGTGCTCAAACACTGCAGAACCATGCTTGATTTCAAGAGTGAGCGAAAGTAATGAAAATATTGTTGGGGTAAAACCTAAAGGGAAAGACCTAGCACCAAATTGCATTGGCCTTCTGATCTAACTTCTGGAGGCAGTCAAAATGATCCTTAGAATTCTTCCCTACCTTTTTCCTCTGCTGAGATACAGGGTGCTCAAACCCTGCAGAACCATGCTTGATTTCAAGAGTGAGCGAAAGTAATGAAAACATTGTTGGGGTAAAACCTAAAGGGAAAGGCCTAGCACCAAATTGCATTGGCCATCTGATCTAACTTCTGGAGGCAGTCAAAATGATCTTTAGAATTCTTCCCTACCTTATTCCTGTGCTGAGATACAGGGTGCTCCAACCCTACAGTAAAATGCTTGATTTTGAGAGTGATCGAAACTAATGAAAACATTGTTGGGGTAAAACCTAAAGGGAAAGGCCTAGCACCAAGTTGCATTGGCCATCTGATCTAACTTCTGGAGACAGTCAAAATGAGTATTTGAATTCTTCCCTGCCTTGTTCCTGTGCTGAGATACAGGTTGCTCCAACCCTGCAGTAAAATGCTTGATTTCGAGAGTGAGCGAAACTAATGAAAACATTGTTGGGGTAAAACCTAAAGGGAAAGGCCAAGCACCAAATTGCATTGGCCATCTGATATAACTTCTGGAGGCAGTCAAAATGAGTATTTGAATTCTTCCCTACCTTATTCCTGTGCTGAGATGCAGGGTGCTCCAAACCTCCTGTAAAATGCTTGATTTCGAGAGTGAGCGAAACTAATGAAAACATTGTTGGGGTAAAACCTAAAGGGAAAGACCTAGCAACAAATTGCATTGGCCATCTGATATAACTACTGGAGGCAGTCAAAATGAGTATTTGAATTCTTCCCTGCTTTGTTCCTGTGCTGAGATACAGGGTGCGTCAACCCTGCAGTAAAATGCTTGATTTCGAGAGTGAGCGAAACTAATGAAAACATTGTTGGGGTAAAACCTAAAGGGAAAGACCTAGCACCAAATTGCATTGGCCATCTGATCTAACTTCTGGATGTAGTCAAAATGATCTTTAGAATTCTTCCCTACCTTTTTCCTCTGCTGAGATACAGGGTGCTCCAACCACGCTGTAAAATGCTTGATTTCGAGAGTGAGCGAAAGTATTGAAAACAGTGCTGGGGTAAAACCTAAAGAGAAAGGCCTAGCACCAAACTGCATTGGCCATCTGATCTAACTTCTGGAGGCAGTCAAAATGAGTATTTGAATTCTTCCCTACCTTATTCCTCTGCTGAGATACAGTGTGCTCCAACCTGCTGTAAAATGCTTGATTTCTACAGTGATCGAAACTAATGAAAACATTGTTGGGGTAAAACCTAAAGGGAAAGACCTAGCACCAAATAGCATTGGCCTTCTGATCTACCTTCTGGAGGCAGTCAAAATGAGTATTTGAATTCTTCCCTGCCTTGTTCCTGTGCTGAGATAGAGGGTGCGTCAACCCTGCAGTAAAATGCTTGATTTCTACAGTGATCGAAACTAATGAAAACATTGTTGGGGTAAGACCTAAATGGAAAGACCCAGCACCAAATTGCATTGGCCATCTGATCTAACTTCTGGAGGCAGTCAAAATGAGTATTTGAATTCTTCCCTGCCTTGTTCCTGTGCTGAGATAGAGGGTGCGCCAACCCTGCAGTAAAATGCTTGATTTCTACAGTGAGCAAAACTAATGAAAACATTCTTGGGGTAAAACCTAAAGGGAAAGGCCTAGCGCCAAATTGCATTGGCCTTCTGATATAACTTCTGGAGGCAGTCAAAATGAGTATTTGAATTCTTCCCTACCTTGTTCCTGTGCTGAGATACAGGGTGCGTCAACCCTGCAGTAAAATGCTTGATTTCTGCAGTGATCAAAACTAATGAAAACATTGTTGGGGTAAAACCTAAAGGGATAGGCCTTGCACCAAATTGCATTGGCCATCTGATGTAACTTCTGGAGGCAGTCAAAATGAGTATTTGAATTCTTACCTACCTTATTCCTGTGCTGAGATACAGGGTGCTCCAAACCTGCTGTAAAATGCTTGATTTCGAGAGTGAGCGAAACTAATGAAAACATTGTTGGGGTAAAACCTAAAGGGAAAGGCCTAGCACCAAATTGCATTGGCCTTCTGATATAACTTCTGGAGGCAGTCAAAATGAGTATTTGAATTCTTCCCTGCCTTGTTCCTGTGCTGAGATACAGGGTGCGTCAACCCTGCAGTAAAATGCTTGATTTCGAGAGTGAGTGAAACTAATGAAAACATTGTTGGGGTAAAACCTAAAGGGAAAGACCTAGCACCAAATTGCATTGGCCATCTGATCTAACTTCTGGAGGCAGTCAAAATGATCTTTAGAATTCTTCCCTACCTTTTTCCTCTGCTGAGATACAGGGTGCTCCAACCCTACAGTAAAATGCTTGAAAGCCAAAGTAATGAAAACATTGTTGGGGTGATAAAGGGAAAGACCTAGCACCAAATTGCATTGGCCTTCTGATCTAACTTCTGGAGGCAGTCAAAATGAGTATTTGAATTCTTCCCTACCTTATTCCTGTGCTGAGATACAATGTGCTCCACCCTGCTGTAAAATGCTTGATTTTGAGAGTGATCGAAACTAATGAAAACATTGTTGGGGTAAAACCTAAAGGGAAAGGTCTAGCACCAAATTGCATTGGCCATCTGATCTAACTTCTGGAGGCAGTCAAAATGAGTATTTGAATTCTTCCCTACCTTACTCCTGTGCTGAGATACAGGTTGCTCCAACCCTGCAGTAAAATGCTTGATTTTGAGAGTGATAGAAACTAATGAAAACATTGTTGGGGTAAAACCTAAATGGAAAGACCTAGCACCAAATTGCACTGGCCATCTGATCTAACTTCTGGAGACAATCAAAATGATCCTTAGAATTCTTCCCTACCTTTTTCCTCTGCTGAGATACAGGGTGCTCCAAACCTGCAGTAATATACTTGATTTCGAGAGTGAGCGAAACTAATGAAAACATTGGTGGGGTAAAATCTAAAGGGAAAGACCTAGCACCAAATTGCATTGGCCTTCTGATCTAACTTCTGGAGGCAGTCAAAATGATCCTTAGAATTCTTCCCTACCTTTTTCCTCTGCTGAGATACAGGGTGCTCAAACACTGCAGAACCATGCTTGATTTCAAGAGTGAGCGAAAGTAATGAAAACATTGTTGTGGTAAAACCTAAAGGGAAAGATCTAGCACCAAATTGCATTGGCCATCTGATCTAACTTCTGGAGGCAGTCAAAATGATCCTTACAATTCTTCCCTACCTTATTCCTGTGCTGAGATACAGGGTGCTCCAACCCTACAGTAAAATGCTTGATTTTGAGAGTGATAGAAACTAATGAAAACATTGTTGGGGTAAAACCTAAAGGGAAAGGCCTAGCACCAAATTGCATTGGCCATCTGATCTAACTTCTGGAGGCAGTCAAAATGATCCTTAGAATTCTTCCCTACCTTATTCCTTTGCTGAGATACAATGTGCTCCACCCTGCTGTAAAATGCTTGATTTTGAGAGTGATCGAAACTAATGAAAACATTGTTGGATTAAAACCTAAAGGGAAAGGCCTAGCACCAAATTGCATTGGCCATCTGATCTAACTTCTGGAGGCAGTCAAAATGAGTATTTGAATTCTTCCCTACCTTATTCCTGTGCTGAGATACAGGGTGCTCCAACCCTGTAGTAAAACACTTGATTTCTGCAGTGAGCGAACCTAATGAAAACATTGTTGGGGTAAAACCTAAAGGGAAAGACCTAGCACCAAATTGCATTGGCCATCTGATCTAACTTCTGGAGGCAGTCAAAATGAGTATTTGAATTCTTCCCTGCCTTGTTCCTGTGCTGAGATAGAGGGTGCGCCCACCCAGCAGTAAAATGCTTGATTTCTACAGTGAACGAAACTAATGAAAACATTGTTGGGGTAAAACCTAAAGGGAAAGACCTAGCACCAAATTGCATTGGCCATCTGATCTAACTTCTGGAGGCAGTCAAAATGATCTTTAGAATTCTTCCCTACCTTATTCCTGTGCTGAGATACAGGGTGCTCCAACCCTGCAGTAAAACACTTGATTTCTGCAGTGAGCGAACCTAATGAAAACATTGTTGGGGTAAAACCTAAAGGGAAAGACCTAGCACCAAATTGCATTGGCCATCTGATCTAACTTCTGGAGGCAGTCAAAATGAGTATTTGAATTCTTCCCTGCCTTGTTCCTGTGCTGAGATAGAGGGTGCGCCCACCCAGCTGTAAAATGCTTGATTTCTACAGTGAACGAAACTAATGAAAACATTGTTGGGGTAAAACCTAAAGGGAAAGACCTAGCACCAAATTGCATTGGCCATCTGATCTAACTTCTGGAGGCAGTCAAAATGATCCTTAGAATTCTTCCCTACCTTTTTCCTCTGCTGAGATACAGGGTGCTCCAACCCTGCAGTAAAATGCTTGATTTCGAGAGTTAGCGAAACTAATGAAAACATTGTTGGGGTAAAACCTAAAGGGAAAGGCCTAGCACCAAATTGCATTGGCCATCTGATCTAACTTCTGGAGGCAGTCAAAATGAGTATTTGAATTCTTCCCTACCTTATTCCTGTGCTGAGATACAATGTGCTCCACCCTTCTGTAAAATGCTTGATTTTGAGAGTGATCGAAACTAATGAAAACATTGTTGGGGTAAAACCTAAAGGGAAAGGCCTAGCACCAAGTTGCATTGGCCATCTGATCTAACTTCTGGAGGCAGTCAAAATGAGTATTTGAATTCTTCCCTGCCTTGTTCCTGTGCTGAGATACAGGTTGCTCCAACCCTGCAGTAAAATGCTTGATTTCGAGAGTGAGCGAAACTAATGAAAACATTGTGGGGGTAAAACCTAAAGGGAAAGGCCAAGCACCAAATTGCATTGGCCATCTGATCTAACTTCTGGAGGCAGTCAAAATGAGTATTTGAATTCTTACCTACCTTATTCCTGTGCTGAGATGCAGGGTGCTCCAAACCTCCTGTAAAATGCTTGATTTCGAGAGTGAGCGAAACTAATGAAAACATTGTTGGGGTAAAACCTAAAGGGAAAGACCTAGCAACAAATTGCATTGGCCATCTGATATAACTACTGGAGGCAGTCAAAATGAGTATTTGAATTCTTCCCTGCTTTGTTCCTGTGCTGAGATACAGGGTGCGTCAACCCTGCAGTAAAATGCTTGATTTCGAGAGTGAGCGAAACTAATGAAAACATTGTTGGGGTAAAACCTAAAGGGAAAGCCCTAGCACCAAATTGCATTGGCCATCTGATCTAACTTCTGGATGTAGTCAAAATGATCTTTAGAATTCTTCCCTACCTTTTTCCTCTGCTGAGATACAGGGTGCTCCAACCCTGCAGTAAAATGCTTGATTTCGAGAGTGAGCGAAAGTAATGAAAACAGTGCTGGGGTAAAACCTAAAGAGAAAGGCCTAGCACCAAACTGCATTGGCCATCTGATCTAACTTCTGGAGGCAGTCAAAATGAGTATTTGAATTCTTCCCTACCTTATTCCTCTGCTGAGATACAGTGTGCTCCAACCTGCTGTAAAATGCTTGATTTCTACAGTGATCGAAACTAATGAAAACATTGTTGGGGTAAAACCTAAAGGGAAAGACCTAGCACCAAATTGCATTGGCCTTCTGATCTACCTTCTGGAGGCAGTCAAAATGAGTATTTGAATTCTTCCCTGCCTTGTTCCTGTGCTGAGATAGAGGGTGCGCCAACCCTGCAGTAAAATGCTTGATTTCTACAGTGATCGAAACTAATGAAAACATTGTTGGGGTAAGACCTAAATGGAAAGACCTAGCACCAAATTGCATTGGCCATCTGATCTAACTTCTGGAGGCAATCAAAATGATCCTTAGAATTCTTCCCTACCTTTTTCCTCTGCTGAGATACAGGGTGCTCCAAACCTGCAGTAATATACTTGATTTCGAGAGTGAGCGAAACTAATGAAAACATTGGTGGGGTAAAACCTAAAGGGAAAGACCTAGCACCAAATTGCATTGGCCATCTAATCTAACTTCTGGAGGCAGTCAAAATGAGTATTTGAATTCTTCCCTGCCTTGCTCCTGTGCTGAGATAGAGGGTGCACCCACCCAGCAGTAAAATGCTTGATTTCGAGAGTGAACGAAACTAATGAAAACATTGTTGGGGTAAAACCTAAAGGGATAGGCCTTGCACCAAATTGCATTGGCCATCTGATGTAACTTCTGGAGGCAGTCAAAATGAGTATTTGAATTCTTACCTACCTTATTCCTGTGCTGAGATACAGGGTGCTCCAAACCTGCTGTAAAATGCTTGATTTCGAGAGTGAGCGAAACTAATGAAAACATTGTTGGGGTAAGACCTAAATGGAAAGACCTAGCACCAAATTGCATTGGCCATCTGATCTAACTTCTGGAGGCAGTCAAAATGAGTATTTGAATTCTTCCCTGCCTTGTTCCTGTGCTGAGATAGAGGGTGCGCCAACCCTGCAGTAAAATGCTTGATTTCTACAGTGAGCGAAACTAATGAAAACATTCTTGGGGTAAAACCTAAAGGGAAAGGCCTAGCGCCAAATTGCATTGGCCTTCTGATATAACTTCTGGAGGCAGTCAAAATGAGTATTTGAATTCTTCCCTACCTTGTTCCTGTGCTGAGATACAGGGTGCGTCAACCCTGCAGTAAAATGCTTGATTTCTGCAGTGATCAAAACTAATGAAAACATTGTTGGGGTAAAACCTAAAGGGATAGGCCTTGCACCAAATTGCATTGGCCATCTGATGTAACTTCTGGAGGCAGTCAAAATGAGTATTTGAATTCTTACCTACCTTATTCCTGTGCTGAGATACAGGGTGCTCCAAACCTGCTGTAAAATGCTTGATTTCGAGAGTGAGCGAAACTAATGAAAACATTGTTGGGGTAAAACCTAAAGGGAAAGGCCTAGCACCAAATTGCATTGGCCTTCTGATCTAACTTCTGGAGGCAGTCAAAATGAGTATTTGAATTCTTCCCTGCCTTGTTCCTGTGCTGAGATACAGGGTGCGTCAACCCTGCAGTAAAATGCTTGATTTCGAGAGTGAGTGAAACTAATGAAAACATTGTTGGGGTAAAACCTAAAGGGAAAGACCTAGCACCAAATTGCATTGGCCATCTGATCTAACTTCTGGAGGCAGTCAAAATTATCTTTAGAATTCTTCCCTACCTTTTTCCTCTGCTGAGATACAGGGTGCTCCAACCCTACAGTAAAATGCTTGATTTCTGCAGTGAGCCAAAGTAATGAAAACATTGTTGGGGTAAAACCTAAAGGGAAAGACCTAGCACCAAATTGCATTGGCCTTCTGATCTAACTTCTGGAGGCAGTCAAAATGAGTATTTGAATTCTTCCCTACCTTATTCCTGTGCTGAGATACAATGTGCTCCACCCTGCTGTAAAATGCTTGATTTTGAGAGTGATCGAAACTAATGAAAACATTGTTGGGGTAAAACCTAAAGGGAAAGGTCTAGCACCAAATTGCATTGGCCATCTGATCTAACTTCTGGAGGCAGTCAAAATGAGTATTTGAATTCTTCCCTACCTTACTCCTGTGCTGAGATACAGGTTGCTCCAACCCTGCAGTAAAATGCTTGATTTTGAGAGTGATAGAAACTAATGAAAACATTGTTGGGGTAAAACCTAAATGGAAAGACCTAGCACCAAATTGCATTGGCCATCTGATCTAACTTCTGGAGACAATCAAAATGATCCTTAGAATTCTTCCCTACCTTTTTCCTCTGCTGAGATACAGGGTGCTCCAAACCTGCAGTAATATACTTGATTTCGAGAGTGAGCGAAACTAATGAAAACATTGGTGGGGTAAAATCTAAAGGGAAAGACCTAGCACCAAATTGCATTGGCCTTCTGATCTAACTTCTGGAGGCAGTCAAAATAATCCTTAGAATTCTTCCCTACCTTTTTCCTCTGCTGAGATACAGGGTGCTCAAACACTGCAGAACCATGCTTGATTTCAAGAGTGAGCGAAAGTAATGAAAACATTGTTGTGGTAAAACCTAAAGGGAAAGATCTAGCACCAAATTGCATTGGCCATCTGATCTAACTTCTGGAGGCAGTCAAAATGATCCTTACAATTCTTCCCTACCTTATTCCTGTGCTGAGATACAGGGTGCTCCAACCCTACAGTAAAATGCTTGATTTTGAGAGTGATAGAAACTAATGAAAACATTGTTGGGGTAAAACCTAAAGGGAAAGGCCTAGCACCAAATTGCATTGGCCATCTGATCTAACTTCTGGAGGCAGTCAAAATGATCCTTAGAATTCTTCCCTACCTTATTCCTTTGCTAAGATACAGGGTGCTCCAACCCTGTAGTAAAACACTTGATTTCTGCAGTGAGCGAACCTAATGAAAACATTGTTGGATTAAAACCTAAAGGGAAAGGCCTAGCACCAAATTGCATTGGCCATCTGATCTAACTTCTGGAGGCAGTCAAAATGAGTATTTGAATTCTTCCCTACCTTATTCCTGTGCTGAGATACAGGGTGCTCCAACCCTGTAGTAAAACACTTGATTTCTGCAGTGAGCGAACCTAATGAAAACATTGTTGGGGTAAAACCTAAAGGAAAGACCTAGCACCAAATTGCATTGGCCATCTGATCTAACTTCTGGAGGCAGTCAAAATGACTATTTGAATTCTTCCCTGCCTTGTTCCTGTGCTGAGATAGAGGGTGCGCCCACCCAGCAGTAAAATGCTTGATTTCTACAGTGAACGAAACTAATGAAAACATTGTTGGGGTAAAACCTAAAGGGAAAGACCTAGCACCAAATTGCATTGGCCATCTGATCTAACTTCTGGAGGCAGTCAAAATGATCTTTAGAATTCTTCCCTACCTTATTCCTGTGCTGAGATACAGGGTGCTCCAACCCTGCAGTAAAACACTTGATTTCTGCAGTGAGCGAACCTAATGAAAACATTGTTGGGGTAAAACCTAAAGGGAAAGACCTAGCACCAAATTGCATTGGCCATCTGATCTAACTTCTGGAGGCAGTCAAAATGAGTATTTGAATTCTTCCCTGCCTTGTTCCTGTGCTGAGATAGAGGGTGCGCCCACCCAGCTGTAAAATGCTTGATTTCTACAGTGAACGAAACTAATGAAAACATTGTTGGGGTAAAACCTAAAGGGAAAGACCTAGCACCAAATTGCATTGGCCATCTGATCTAACTTCTGGAGGCAGTCAAAATGATCCTTAGAATTCTTCCCTACCTTTTCCTCTGCTGAGATACAGGGTGCTCCAACCCTGCAGTAAAATGCTTGATTTCGAGAGTTAGCGAAACTAATGAAAACATTGTTGGGGTAAAACCTAAAGGGAAAGGCCTAGCACCAAATTGCATTGGCCATCTGATCTAACTTCTGGAGGCAGTCAAAATGAGTATTTGAATTCTTCCCTACCTTATTCCTGTGCTGAGAAACAATGTGCTCCACCCTTCTGTAAAATGCTTGATTTTGAGAGTGATCGAAACTAATGAAAACATTGTTGGGGTAAAACCTAAAGGGAAAGGCCTAGCACCAAGTTGCATTGGCCATCTGATCTAACTTCTGGAGGCAGTCAAAATGAGTATTTGAATTCTTCCCTGCCTTGTTCCTGTGCTGAGATACAGGTTGCTCCAACCCTGCAGTAAAATGCTTGATTTCGAGAGTGAGCGAAACTAATGAAAACATTGTGGGGGTAAAACCTAAAGGGAAAGGCCAAGCACCAAATTGCATTGGCCATCTGATCTAACTTCTGGAGGCAGTCAAAATGAGTATTTGAATTCTTACCTACCTTATTCCTGTGCTGAGATGCAGGGTGCTCCAAACCTCCTGTAAAATGCTTGATTTCGAGAGTGAGCGAAACTAATGAAAACATTGTTGGGGTAAAACCTAAAGGGAAAGACCTAGCAACAAATTGCATTGGCCATCTGATCTAACTTCTGGAGGCAGTCAAAATGAGTATTTGAATTCTTCCCTGCTTTGTTTACTGAGATAGGGTGCGTCAACCCTTAAAATTCCTGTGCTGAGATGTAAAACCTAAAGGAAAGTGCTGGCCATCAAACCTCCTGTAAAATGCTTTGACCTTTTTCCTCTGCTGAGATACAGCAGTAAAATGCTTGATTTGAGAGTGAAACTAATGAAAACATTGTTGGGGTAAAACCTAAAGAGAAAGGCCTAGCACCAAACTGCATTGGCCATCTGATCTAACTTCTGGAGGCAGTCAAAATGAGTATTTGAATTCTTCCCTACCTTATTCCTCTGCTGAGATACAGTGTGCTCCAACCTGCTGTAAAATGCTTGATTTCTACAGTGATCGAAACTAATGAAAACATTGTTGGGGTAAAACCTAAAGGGAAAGACCTAGCACCAAATTGCATTGGCCTTCTGATCTACCTTCTGGAGGCAGTCAAAATGAGTATTTGAATTCTTCCCTGCCTTGTTCCTGTGCTGAGATAGAGGGTGCGCCAACCCTGCAGTAAAATGCTTGATTTCTACAGTGATCGAAACTAATGAAAACATTGTTGGGGTAAGACCTAAATGGAAAGACCTAGCACCAAATTGCATTGGCCATCTGATCTAACTTCTGGAGGCAATCAAAATGATCCTTAGAATTCTTCCCTACCTTTTTCCTCTGCTGAGATACAGGGTGCTCCAAACCTGCAGTAATATACTTGATTTCGAGAGTGAGCGAAACTAATGAAAACATTGGTGGGGTAAAACCTAAAGGGAAAGACCTAGCACCAAATTGCATTGGCCATCTAATCTAACTTCTGGAGGCAGTCAAAATGAGTATTTGAATTCTTCCCTGCCTTGCTCCTGTGCTGAGATAGAGGGTGCACCCACCCAGCAGTAAAATGCTTGATTTCGAGAGTGAACGAAACTAATGAAAACATTGTTGGGGTAAAACCTAAAGGGAAAGGCCTTGCACCAAATTGCATTGGCCATCTGATGTAACTTCTGGAGGCAGTCAAAATGAGTATTTGAATTCTTACCTACCTTATTCCTGTGCTGAGATACAGGGTGCTCCAAACCTGCTGTAAAATGCTTGATTTCGAGAGTGAGCGAAACTAATGAAAACATTGTTGGGGTAAAACCTAAAGGGAAAGGCCTAGCACCAAATTGCATTGGCCTTCTGATATAACTTCTGGAGGCAGTCAAAATGAGTATTTGAATTCTTCCCTGCCTTGTTCCTGTGCTGAGATACAGGGTGCGTCAACCCTGCAGTAAAATGCTTGATTTTGAGAGTGAGCGAAACTAATGAAAACATTGTTGGGGTAAAACCTAAAGGGAAAGACCTAGCACCAAATTGCATTGGCCATCTGATCTAACTTCTGGAGGCAGTCAAAATGATCTTTAGAATTCTTCCCTACCTTTTTCCTCTGCTGAGATACAGGGTGCTCCAACCCTACAGTAAAATGCTTGATTTCTACAGTGAGCCAAAGTAATGAAAACATTGTTGGGGTAAAACCTAAAGGGAAAGACCTAGCACCAAATTGCATTGGCCTTCTGATCTAACTTCTGGAGGCAGTCAAAATGAGTATTTGAATTCTTCCCTACCTTATTCCTGTGCTGAGATACAATGTGCTCCACCCTGCTGTAAAATGCTTGATTTTGAGAGTGATCGAAACTAATGAAAACATTGTTGGGGTAAAACCTAAAGGGAAAGGTCTAGCACCAAATTGCATTGGCCATCTGATCTAACTTCTGGAGGCAGTCAAAATGAGTATTTGAATTCTTCCCTACCTTATTCCTGTGCTGAGATACAGGGTGCTCCAACCCTGCAGTAAAATGCTTGATTTTGAGAGTGATAGAAACTAATGAAAACATTGTTGGGGTAAAACCTAAATGGAAAGACCTAGCACCAAATTGCATTGGCCATCTGATCTAACTTCTGGAGACAATCAAAATGATCCTTAGAATTCTTCCCTACCTTTTTCCTCTGCTGAGATACAGGGTGCTCCAAACCTGCAGTAATATACTTGATTTCGAGAGTGAGCGAAACTAATGAAAACATTGGTGGGGTAAAATCTAAAGGGAAAGACCTAGCACCAAATTGCATTGGCCTTCTGATCTAACTTCTGGAGGCAGTCAAAATGATCCTTAGAATTCTTCCCTACCTTTTCCTCTGCTGAGATACAGGGTGCTCAAACACTGCAGAACCATGCTTGATTTCAAGAGTGAGCGAAAGTAATGAAAACATTGTTGTGGTAAAACCTAAAGGGAAAGATCTAGCACCAAATTGCATTGGCCATCTGATCTAACTTCTGGAGGCAGTCAAAATGATCTTTACAATTCTTCCTACCTTATTCCTGTGCTGAGATACAGGGTGCTCCAACCCTGCAGTAAAATGCTTGATTTTGAGAGTGATAGAAACTAATGAAAACATTGTTGGGGTAAAACCTAAAGGGAAAGGCCTAGCACCAAATTGCATTGGCCATCTGATCTAACTTCTGGAGGCAGTCAAAATGATCCTTAGAATTCTTCCCTACCTTATTCCTTTGCTAAGATACAGGGTGCTCCAACCCTGTAGTAAAACACTTGATTTCTGCAGTGAGCGAACCTAATGAAAACATTGTTGGATTAAAACCTAAAGGGAAAGGCCTAGCACCAAATTGCATTGGCCATCTGATCTAACTTCTGGAGGCAGTCAAAATGAGTATTTGAATTCTTCCCTACCTTATTCCTGTGCTGAGATACAGGGTGCTCCAACCCTGTAGTAAAACACTTGATTTCTGCAGTGAGCGAACCTAATGAAAACATTGTTGGGGTAAAACCTAAAGGGAAAGACCTAGCACCAAATTGCATTGGCCATCTGATCTAACTTCTGGAGGCAGTCAAAATGAGTATTTGAATTCTTCCCTGCCTTGTTCCTGTGCTGAGATAGAGGGTGCGCCCACCCAGCAGTAAAATGCTTGATTTCTACAGTGAACGAAACTAATGAAAACATTGTTGGGGTAAAACCTAAAGGGAAAGACCTAGCACCAAATTGCATTGGCCATCTGATCTAACTTCTGGAGGCAGTCAAAATGATCTTTAGAATTCTTCCCTACCTTTTTCCTCTGCTGAGATACAGGGTGCTCCAACCCTGCAGTAAAATGCTTGATTTCGAGAGTGAGCAAAACTAATGAAAACATTGTTGGGGTAAAACCTAAAGGGAAAGGCCTAGCACCAAATTGCATTGGCCATCTGATCTAACTTCTGGAGGCAGTCAAAATGAGTATTTGAATTCTTCCCTACCTTATTCCTGTGCTGAGATACAATGTGCTCCACCCTTCTGTAAAATGCTTGATTTTGAGAGTGATCGAAACTAATGAAA
Organism: Melanerpes aurifrons; assembly: GCA_011125475.1. Taxonomy (NCBI): domain Eukaryota; kingdom Metazoa; phylum Chordata; class Aves; order Piciformes; family Picidae; genus Melanerpes; species Melanerpes aurifrons. Next base: position 127,266 of record WWNC01000279.1, read on the forward strand.
ACATTGTTGGGGTAAAACCTAAAGGGAAAGGCCTAGCACCAAGTTGCATTGGCCATCTGATCTAACTTCTGGAGGCAGTCAAAATGAGTATTTGAATTCTTCCCTGCCTTGTTCCTGTGCTGAGATACAGGTTGCTCCAACCCTGCAGTAAAATGCTTGATTTCGAGAGTGAGCGAAACTAATGAAAACATTGTGGATTAAAACCTAAAGGGAAACACCAAGCACCAAATTGCATTGGCCATCTGATCTAACTTCTGGAGGCAGTCAAAATGAGTATTTGAATTCTTACCTACCTTATTCCTGTGCTGAGATGCAGGGTGCTCCAAACCTCCTGTAAAATGCTTGATTTCGAGAGTGAGCGAAACTAATGAAAACATTGTTGGGGTAAAACCTAAAGGGAAAGACCTAGCAACAAATTGCATTGGCCATCTGATATAACTACTGGAGGCAGTCAAAATGAGTATTTGAATTCTTCCCTGCTTTGTTCCTGTGCTGAGATACAGGGTGCGTCAACCCTGCAGTAAAATGCTGATTTGAGAGTGAGCGAAACTAATGAAAACATTGTTGGGGTAAAACCTAAAGGAAAGCCTAGCACCAAATTGCATTGGCCATCTGATCTAACTTCTGGATGTAGTCAAAATGATCTTTGAATTCTTCCTACCTTTTTCCTCTGCTGAGATACAGGGTGCTCCAACCCTGCAGTAAAATGCTTGATTTCGAGAGTGAGCAAAACTAATGAAAACAGTTTTGGGGTAAAACCTAAAAGAAAGGCCTAGCACCAAACTGCATTGGCCATCTGATCTAACTTCTGGAGGCAGTCAAAATGAGTATTTGAATTCTTCCCTACCTTATTCCTCTGCTGAGATACAGTGTGCTCCAACCTGCTGTAAAATGCTTGATTTCTACAGTGATGAAACTAATGAAAACATTGTTGGGGTAAAACCTAAAGGGAAAGACCTAGCACCAAATTGCATTGGCCTTCTGATCTACCTTCTGGAGGCAGTCAAAATGAGTATTTGAATTCTTCCCTGCCTTGTTCCTGTGCTGAGATAGAGGGTGCGCCAACCCTGCAGTAAAATGCTTGATTTTACAGTGATCGAAACTAATGAAAACATTGTTGGGGTAAACCTAAATGGAAAGACCTAGCACCAAATTGCATTGGCCATCTGATCTAACTTCTGGAGGCAATCAAAATGATCCTTAGAATTCTTCCCTACCTTTTCCTCTGCTGAGATACAGGGTGCTCCAAACCTGCAGTAAATACTTGATTTCTGAGTGAGCGAAACTAATGAAAACATTGGTGGGGTAAAACCTAAAGGGAAAGACCTAGCACCAAATTGCATTGGCCATCTGATCTAACTTCTGGAGGCAGTCAAAATGAGTATTTGAATTCTTCCCTGCCTTGCTCCTGTGCTGAGATAGAGGGTGCACCCACCCAGCAGTAAAATGCTTGATTTCGAGAGTGAACGAAACTAATGAAAACATTGTTGGGGTAAAACCTAAAGGGAAAGACCTAGCACCAAATTGCATTGGCCATCTGATCTAACTTCTGGAGGCAGTCAAAATGATCTTTAGAATTCTTCCCTACCTTATTCCTGTGCTGAGATACAGGGTGCTCCAACCCTGCAGTAAAACACTTGATTTCTGCAGTGAGCGAACCTAATGAAAACATTGCTGGGGTAAAACCTAAAGGGAAAGACCTAGCACCAAATTGCATTGGCCATCTGATGTAACTTCTGGAGGCAGTCAAAATGAGTATTTGAATTCTTCCCTGCCTTGTTCCTGTGCTGAGATAGAGGGTGCGCCCACCCAGCAGTAAAATGCTTGATTTCTACAGTGAACGAAACTAATGAAAACATTGTTGGGGTAAAACCTAAAGAGAAAGACCTAGCACCAAATTGCATTGGCCATCTGATCTAACTTCTGGAGGCAGTCAAAATGATCTTTAGAATTCTTCCCTACCTTTTTCCTCTGCTGAGATACAGGATGCTCCAACCCTGCAGTAAAATGCTTGATTTCGAGAGTGAGCGAAACTAATGAAAACATTGTTGGGGTAAAACCTAAAGGGAAAGACCTAGCACCAAATTGCATTGGCCATCTGATCTACCTTCTGGAGGCAGTCAAAATGAGTATTTGAATTCTTCCCTGCCTTGTTCCTGTGCTGAGATACAGGGTGCGTCAACCCTGCAGTAAAATGCTTGATTCGCCCACCCAGCAGTGAGCAAAACTAATGAAAACATTGTTGGGGTAAAACCTAAAGGGAAAGGCCTAGCACCAAATTGCATTGGCCATCTGATCTAACTTCTGGAGGCAGTCAAAATGAGTATTTGAATTCTTCCCTACCTTATTCCTGTGCTGAGATACAGGGTGCTCCAATCCTGCTGTAAAATGCTTGATATCGAGAGTGAGCGAAACTAATGAAAACATTGTTGGGGTAAAACCTAAAGGGAAAGACCTACCACCAAGTTGCATTGGCCTTCTGATATAACTTCTGGAGGCAGTCAAAGTGAGTATTTGAATTCTTCCCAGCCTTGTTCCTGTGCTGAGATACAGTGTGCATCAACCCTGCAGTAAAATGCTTGATTTCTACAGTGAGCGAAACTAATGAAAACATTGTTGGGGTAAAACCTAAAGGGAAAGGCCTAGCACCAAATTGCATTGGCCATCTGATGTAACTTCTGGAGGCAGTCAAAATGAGTATTTGAATTCTTACCTACCTTATTCCTGTGCTGAGATGCAGGGTGCTCCAACCCTGCAGTAAAATGCTTGATTTTGAGAGTGAGCGAAACCAATAAAAACATTGTTGGGGTAAAACGTAAAGGGAAAGGTCTAGCACCAAATTTCATAGGCCATCTGATCTAACTTCGGGAGGCAGTCAAAATGATCTTTAGAATTCTTCACTACCTTTTCCTCTGCTGAGATACAGGGTGCTCCAACCCTGCAGTAAAATGCTTGATTTTAGAGTGAGCCAAAGTAATGAAAACATTGTTGGGGTAAAACCTAAAGGGAAAGGCCTAGCACCAAATTGCATTGCCATCAAATCTAACCTCTGGAGGCAGTCAAAATGATCCTTAGAATTCTTCCCTACCTTATTCCTGTGCTGAGATACAGGTGCTCAACCCTGCAGTAAAATGCTTGATTTTGAGAGTGAGCGAAACTAATGAAAACATTGTTGGGGTAAAACCTAAAGGGAAAGGCCTAGCACCAAATTGCATTGGCCATCTGATCTAACTTCTGGAGGCAGTCCAAATGAGTATTTGAATTCTTCCCTGCCTAGTTCCTGTGCTGAGATAGAGGGTGCGCCCACCCAGCAGTAAAATGCTTGATTTCGAGAGTGAACGAAACTAATGAAAACATTGTTGGGGTAAAACCTAAAGGGAAAGGCCTAGCACCAAATTGCATTGGCCATCTGATCTAACTTCTGGAGGCAGTCAAAATGATCTTTAGAATTCTTCCCTACCTTATTCCTGTGCTGAGATACAGGGTGCGTCAACCCTGCAGTAAAATGCTTGATTTCGAGAGTGAGCAAAACTAATGAAAACATTGTTGGGGTAAAACCTAAAGGGAAAGGCCTAGCACCAAATTGCATTGGCCATCTGATCTAACTTCTGGAGGCAGTCAAAATGAGTATTTGAATTCTTACCTACCTTATTCCTGTGCTGAGATACAGGGTGCTCCAAACCTGCTGTAAAATGCTTGATTTCGAGAGTGAGCGAAACTAATGAAAACATTGTTGGGGTAAAACCTAAAGGGAAAGACCTACCACCAAGTTGCATTGGCCTTCTGATATAACTTCTGGAGGCAGTCAAAATGAGTATTTGAATTCTTCCCAGCCTTGTTCCTGTGCTGAGATACAGGGTGCTCCAACCCTGCAGTAAAATGCTTGATTTCGAGAGTGAGTGAAACTAATGAAAACATTGTTGGATTAAAACCTAAAGGGAAAGACCTAGCACCAAATTGCATTGGCCATCTGATCTAACTTCTGGAGGCAGTCAAAATGAGTATTTGAATTCTTCCCTACCTTATTCCTGTGCTGAGATACAGGGTGCTCCAACCCTACAGTAAAATGCTTGATTTCGAGAGTGAGCGAAACTAATGAAAACATTGTTGGGGTAAAACCTAAAGGGAAAGGCCTAGCACCAAATTGCATTGGCCATCTGATCTAACTTCTGGAGGCAGTCAAAATGAGTATTTGAATTCTTACCTACCTTATTCCTCTGCTGAGATACAGTGTGCTCCACCCTGCTGTAAAATGCTTGATTTTGAGAGTGAGCGAAACTAATGAAAACATTGTTGGGGTAAAACCTAAAGGGAAAGGCCTAGCACCAAATTGCATTGGCCATCTGATCTAACTTCTGGAGGCAGTCAAAATGATCTTTAGAATTCTTCCCTACCTTACTCCTGTGCTGAGATACAGGTTGCTCCAACCCTGCAGTAAAATGCTTGATTTCGAGAGTGAGCGAAACTAATGAAAACATTTTTGGGGTAAAACCTAAAGGGAAAGGCCTAGCACCAAATTGCATTGGCCATCTGATCTAACTTCTGGAGGCAGTCAAAATGAGTATTTGAATTCTTACCTGCCTTATTCCTGTGCTGAGATGCAGGGTGCTCCAAACCTCCTGTAAAATGCTTGATTTCGAGAGTGAGTGAAACTAATGAAAACATTGTTGGGGTAAAACCTAAAGGGAAAGACCTAGCACCAAATTGCATTGGCCATCTGATCTAACTTCTGGAGGCAGTCAAAATGATATTTAGAGTTCTTCCCTACCTTTTTCCTCTGCTGAGATACAGGGTGCTCCAACCCTGCAGTAAAATGCTTGATTTTGAGAGTGAGCGAAAGTACTGAAAACATTGCTGGGGTAAAACCTAAAGGGAAAGGCCTAGCACCAAATTGCATTGGCCATCTGATCTAACTTCTGGAGGCAGTCAAAATGAGTATTTGAATTCTTCCCTACCTTATTCCTGTGCTGAGATACAGGGTGCTCAAACCCTGCAGTAAAACACTTGATTTCTGCAGTGAGCGAACCTAATGAAAACATTGTTGGGGTAAAACCTAAAGGGAAAGGCCTAGCACCAAATTGCATTGGCCATCTGATCTAACTTCTGGAGGCAGTCAAAATGAGTATTTGAATTCTTCCCTACCTTATTCCTGTGCTGAGATACAATGTGCTCCACCCTTCTGTAAAATGCTTGATTTTGAGAGTGATCGAAACTAATGAAAACATTGTTGGGGTAAAACCTAAAGGGAAAGGCCTAGCACCAAGTTGCATTGGCCATCTGATCTAACTTCTGGAGGCAGTCAAAATGAGTATTTGAATTCTTCCCTGCCTTGTTCCTGTGCTGAGATACAGGTTGCTCCAACCCTGCAGTAAAATGCTTGATTTCTACAGTGAGCGAAACTAATGAAAACATTGTTGGGGTAAAACCTAAAGGGAAAGGCCTAGCACCAAATTGCATTGGCCATCTGATCTAACTTCTGGAGGCAGTCAAAATGAGTATTTGAATTCTTCCCTACCTTATTCCTGTGCTGAGATGCAGGGTGCTCCAAACCTCCTGTAAAATGCTTGATTTCTGCAGTGAGCGAAACTAATGAAAACATTGTTGGGGTAAAACCTAAAGGGAAAGACCTAGCAACAAATTGCATTGGCCATCTGATATAACTACTGGAGGCAGTCAAAATGAGTATTTGAATTCTTCCCTGCTTTGTTCCTGTGCTGAGATACAGGGTGCATCAACCCTGCAGTAAAATGTTTGCTTTCTACAGTGATCGAAACTAATGAAAACATTGTTGGGGTAAAACCTAAAGGGAAAGCCCTAGCACCAAATTGCATTGGCCATCTGATCTAACTTCTGGATGTAGTCAAAATGATCTTTAGAATTCTTCCCTACCTTTTTCCTCTGCTGAGATACAGGGTGCTCCAACCCTGCAGTAAAATGCTTGATTTCTACAGTGAGCGAAACTAATGAAAACAGTGCTGGGGTAAAACCTAAAGGAAAGGCCTAGCACCAAACTGCATTGGCCATCTGATCTAACTTCTGGAGGCAGTCAAAATGAGTATTTGAATTCTTCCCTACCTTATTCCTCTGCTGAGATACAGTGTGCTCCAACCTGCTGTAAAATGCTTGATTTCTACAGTGATCGAAACTAATGAAAACATTGTTGGGGTAAAACCTAAAGGGAAAGACCTAGCACCAAATTGCATTGGCCTTCTGATCTAACCTTCTGGAGGCAGTCAAAATGAGTATTTGAATTCTTCCCTGCCTTGTTCCTGTGCTGAGATAGAGGGTGCGCCAACCCTGCAGTAAAATGCTTGATTTCTACAGTGATCGAAACTAATGAAAACATTGTTGGGGTAAGACCTAAATGGAAAGACCTAGCACCAAATTGCATTGGCCATCTGATCTAACTTCTGGAGGCAATCAAAATGATCTTTAGAATTCTTCCCTACCTTTTCCTCTGCTGAGATACAGGGTGCTCCAAACCTGCAGTAAATACTTGATTTCGAGAGTGAGCGAAACTAATGAAAACATTGGTGGGGTAAAACCTAAAGGGAAAGACCTAGCACCAAATTGCATTGGCCATCTGATCTAACTTCTGGAGGCAGTCAAAATGAGTATTTGAATTCTTCCCTGCCTTGCTCCTGTGCTGAGATAGAGGGTGCACCCACCCAGCAGTAAAATGCTTGATTTCGAGAGTGAACGAAACTAATGAAAACATTGTTGGGGTAAAACCTAAAGGGAAAGACCTAGCACCAAATTGCATTGGCCATCTGATCTAACTTCTGGAGGCAGTCAAAATGATCTTTAGAATTCTTCCCTACCTTATTCCTGTGCTGAGATACAGGGTGCTCCAACCCTGCAGTAAAACACTTGATTTCTGCAGTGAGCGAAACTAATGAAAACATTGTTGGGGTAAAACCTAAAGGAAAGACCTAGCACCAAATTGCATTGGCCATCTGATGTAACTTCTGGAGGCAGTCAAAATGAGTATTTGAATTCTTCCCTGCCTTGTTCCTGTGCTGAGATACAGGGTGCCCACCCAGCAGTAAAATGCTTGATTTCTACAGTGAGCGAAACTAATGAAAACATTGTTGGGGTAAAACCTAAAGAGAAAGACCTAGCACCAAATTGCATTGGCCATCTGATCTAACTTCTGGAGGCAGTCAAAATGATCTTTAGAATTCTTCCCTACCTTTTTCCTCTGCTGAGATACAGGATGCTCCAACCCTGCAGTAAAATGCTTGATTTCGAGAGTGAGCGAAACTAATGAAAACATTGTTGGGGTAAAACCTAAAGGGAAAGACCTAGCACCAAATAGCATTGGCCTTCTGATCTACCTTCTGGAGGCAGTCAAAATGAGTATTTGAATTCTTCCCTGCCTTGTTCCTGTGCTGAGATACAGGGTGCGTCAACCCTGCAGTAAAATGCTTGATTTCGAGAGTGAGCGAAACTAATGAAAACATTGTTGGGGTAAAACCTAAAGGGAAAGACCTAGCACCAAATAGCATTGGCCTTCTGATCTACCTTCTGGAGGCAGTCAAAATGAGTATTTGAATTCTTCCCTGCCTTGTTCCTGTGCTGAGATACAGGGTGCTTCAACCCTGCAGTAAAATGCTTGATTTCGAGAGTGAGCAAAACTAATGAAAACATTGTTGGGGTAAAACCTAAAGGGAAAGGCCTAGCACCAAATTGCATTGGCCATCTGATCTAACTTCTGGAGGCAGTCAAAATGAGTATTTGAATTCTTCCCTACCTTATTCCTGTGCTGAGATACAGGGTGCTCCAATCCTGCTGTAAAATGCTTGATATCGAGAGTGAGCGAAACTAATGAAAACATTGTTGGGGTAAAACCTAAAGGGAAAGACCTACCACCAAGTTGCATTGGCCTTCTGATATAACTTCTGGAGGCAGTCAAAGTGAGTATTTGAATTCTTCCCAGCCTTGTTCCTGTGCTGAGATACAGTGTGCATCAACCCTGCAGTAAAATGCTTGATTTCTACAGTGAGCGAAACTAATGAAAACATTGTTGGGGTAAAACCTAAAGGGAAAGGCCTAGCACCAAATTGCATTGGCCATCTGATGTAACTTCTGGAGGCAGTCAAAATGAGTATTTGAATTCTTACCTACCTTATTCCTGTGCTGAGATGCAGGGTGCTCCAACCCTGCAGTAAAATGCTTGATTTTGAGAGTGAGCGAAACCAATAAAAACATTGTTGGGGTAAAACGTAAAGGGAAAGGTCTAGCACCAAATTTCATAGGCCATCTGATCTAACTTCGGGAGGCAGTCAAAATGATCTTTAGAATTCTTCACTACCTTTTTCCTCTGCTGAGATACAGGGTGCTCCAACCCTGCAGTAAAATGCTTGATTTCGAGAGTGAGCGAAAGTAATGAAAACATTGTTGGGGTAAAACCTAAAGGGAAAGGCCTAGCACCAAATTGCTGTTGCCATCAAATCTAACCTCTGGAGGCAGTCAAAATGATCCTTAGAATTCTTCCCTACCTTATTCCTGTGCTGAGATACAGGGTGCGTCAACCCTGCAGTAAAATGCTTGATTTCGAGAGTGAGCGAAACTAATGAAAACATTGTTGGGGTAAAACCTAAAGGGAAAGGCCTAGCACCAAATTGCATTGGCCATCTGATCTAACTTCTGGAGGCAGTCCAAATGAGTATTTGAATTCTTCCCTGCCTAGTTCCTGTGCTGAGATAGAGGGTGCGCCCACCCAGCAGTAAAATGCTTGATTTCGAGAGTGAGCGAAACTAATGAAAACATTGTTGGGGTAAAACCTAAAGGAAAGGCCTAGCACCAAATTGCATTGGCCATCTGATCTAACTTCTGGAGGCAGTCAAAATGATCTTTAGAATTCTTCCCTACCTTATTCCTGTGCTGAGATACAGGGTGCTCCAACCCTGCAGTAAAATGCTTGATTTGAGAGTGAGCAAAACTAATGAAAACATTGTTGGGGTAAAACCTAAAGGAAAGGCCTAGCACCAAATTGCATTGGCCATCTGATCTAACTTCTGGAGGCAGTCAAAATGAGTATTTGAATTCTTACCTACCTTATTCCTGTGCTGAGATACAGGGTGCTCCAAACCTGCTGTAAAATGCTTGATTTCGAGAGTGAGCGAAACTAATGAAAACATTGTTGGGGTAAAACCTAAAGGGAAAGACCTACCACCAAGTTGCATTGGCCTTCTGATATAACTTCTGGAGGCAGTCAAAATGAGTATTTGAATTCTTCCCAGCCTTGTTCCTGTGCTGAGATACAGGGTGCATCAACCCTGCAGTAAAATGCTTGATTTCGAGAGTGAGTGAAACTAATGAAAACATTGTTGGATTAAAACCTAAAGGGAAAGACCTAGCACCAAATTGCATTGGCCATCTGATCTAACTTCTGGAGGCAGTCAAAATGAGTATTTGAATTCTTCCCTACCTTATTCCTGTGCTGAGATACAGGGTGCTCCAACCCTACAGTAAAATGCTTGATTTCGAGAGTGAGCGAAACTAATGAAAACATTGTTGGGGTAAAACCTAAAGGGAAAGGCCTAGCACCAAATTGCATTGGCCTTCTGATCTAACTTCTGGAGGCAGTCAAAATGAGTATTTGAATTCTTACCTACCTTATTCCTCTGCTGAGATACAGTGTGCTCCACCCTGCTGTAAAATGCTTGATTTTGAGAGTGAGCGAAACTAATGAAAACATTGTTGGGGTAAAACCTAAAGGGAAAGGCCTAGCACCAAATTGCATTGGCCATCTGATCTAACTTCTGGAGGCAGTCAAAATGAGTCTTTGAATTCTTCCCTACCTTACTCCTGTGCTGAGATACAGGTTGCTCCAACCCTGCAGTAAAATGCTTGATTTCGAGAGTGAGCGAAACTAATGAAAACATTTTTGGGGTAAAACCTAAAGGGAAAGGCCTAGCACCAAATTGCATTGGCCATCTGATCTAACTTCTGGAGGCAGTCAAAATGAGTATTTGAATTCTTACCTGCCTTATTCCTGTGCTGAGATGCAGGGTGCTCCAAACCTCCTGTAAAATGCTTGATTTCGAGAGTGAGTGAAACTAATGAAAACATTGTTGGGGTAAAACCTAAAGGGAAAGACCTAGCACCAAATTGCATTGGCCATCTGATCTAACTTCTGGAGGCAGTCAAAATGATATTTGAGTTCTTCCCTACCTTTTTCCTCTGCTGAGATACAGGGTGCTCCAACCCTGCAGTAAAATGCTTGATTTTGAGAGTGAGCAAAAGTAATGAAAACATTGCTGGGGTAAAACCTAAAGGAAAGGCCTAGCACCAAATTGCATTGGCCATCTGATCTAACTTCTGGAGGCAGTCAAAATGAGTATTTGAATTCTTCCCTACCTTATTCCTGTGCTGAGATACAGGGTGCTCAAACCCTGCAGTAAAACACTTGATTTCTGCAGTGAGCGAACCTAATGAAAACATTGTTGGGGTAAAACCTAAAGGGAAAGACCTAGCACCAAATTGCATTGGCCATCTGATCTAACTTCTGGAGGCAGTCAAAATGATCTTTAGAATTCTTCCCTACCTTATTCCTGTGCTGAGATACAGGGTGCTCCAACCCTACAGTAAAATGCTTGATTTCTAGAGTGATCGAAACTAATGAAAACATTGCTGGGGTAAAACCTAAAGGGAAAGGTCTAGCACCAAATTGCATTGGCCATCTGATCTAACTTCTGGAGGCAGTCAAAATGAGTATTTGAATTCTTCCCTATCTTATTCCTGTGCTGAGATACAGGGTGCTCCAACCCTGCAGTAAAACACTTGATTTCTGCAGTGAGCGAACCTAATGAAAACATTGTTGGGGTAAAACCTAAAGGGAAAGGCCTAGCACCAAATTGCATTGGCCATCTGATGTAACTTCTGGAGGCAGTCAAAATGAGTATTTGAATTTTTCCCTTCCTTGTTCCTGTGCTGAGATAGAGGGTGCGCCCACCCAGCAGTAAAATGCTTGATTTCTACAGTGAACGAAACTAATGAAAACATTGTTGGGGTAAAACCTAAAGGGAAAGACCTAGCACCAAATTTCATTAGCCATCTAATCTAACTTCTGGAGGCAGTCAAAATGATCTTTAGAATTCTTCCCTACCTTTTTCCTCTGCTGAGATACAGGGTGCTCCAACCCTACAGTAAAATGCTTGATTTCAAGAGTGATCGAAACTAATGAAAACATTGTTGGGGTAAAACCTAAAGGGAAAGGTCTAGCACCAAATTGCATTGGCCATCTGATCTAACTTCTGGAGGCAGTCAAAATGAGTATTTGAATTCTTCCCTATCTTATTCCTGTGCTGAGATACAGGGTGCTCCAACCCTGAAGTAAAACACTTGATTTCTGCAGTGAGCGAACCTAATGAAAACATTGTTGGGGTAAAACCTAAAGGGAAAGACCTAGCACCAAATTGCATTGGCCATCTGATCTAACTTCTGGAGGCAGTCAAAATGAGTATTTGAATTCTTCCCTGCCTTGTTCCTGTGCTGAGATAGAGGGTGCGCCCACCCAGCAGTAAAACACTTGATTTCTACAGTGAACGAAACTAATGAAAACATTGTTGGGGTAAAACCTAAAGGGAAAGGCCTAGCACCAAATTGCATTGGCCATCTGATCTAACTTCTGGAGGCAGTCAAAATGAGTATTTGAATTCTTACCTACCTTATTCCTGTGCTGAGATACAGGGTGCTCCAAACCTGCTGTAAAATGCTTGATTTCGAGAGTGAGTGAAACTAATGAAAACATTGTTGGGGTAAAACCTAAAGGGAAAGACCTACCACCAAGTTGCATTGGCCTTCTGATATAACTTCTGGAGGCAGTCAAAATGAGTATTTGAATTCTTCCCAGCCTTGTTCCTGTGCTGAGATACAGTGTGCATCAACCCTGCAGTAAAATGCTTGATTTCGAGAGTGAGTGAAACTATGAAAACATTGTTGGATTAAAACCTAAAGGGAAAGACCTAGCACCAAATTGCATTGGCCATCTGATCTAACTTCTGGAGGCAGTCAAAATGATCTTTAGAATTCTTCCCTACCTTTTTCCTCTGCTGAGATACAGGGTGCTCCAACCCTGCAGTAAAATGCTTGATTTCTACAGTGAGCGAAACCAATGTAAACATTGTTGGGGTAAAACCTAAAGGGAAAGGCCTAGCACCAAATTGCATTGGCCATCTGATCTAACTTCTGGAGGCAGTCAAAATGAGTATTTGAATTCTTCCCTACCTTATTCCTGTGCTGAGATACAGGGTGCTCCAACCCTACAGTAAAATGCTTGATTTCTACAGTGAGCCAAAGTAATGAAAACATTGTTGGGGTAAAACCTAAAGGGAAAGACCTAGCACCAAATTGCATTGGCCATCTGATGTAACTTCTGGAGGCAGTCAAAATGATGCTTAGAATTCTTCCCTACCTTATTCCTGAGCTGAGATACAGTGTGCTCCACCCTGCTGTAAAATGCTTGATTTTGAGAGTGATCGAAACTAATGAAAACATTGTTGGGGTAAAACCTAAAGGGAAAGGCCTAGCACCAAATTGCATTGGCCATCTGATCTAACTTCTGGAGGCAGTCAAAATGATCTTTAGAATTCTTCCCTACCTTTTTCCTCTGCTGAGATACAGGGTGCTCCAACCCTGCAGTAAAATGCTTGATTTTGAGAGTGAGCAAAAGTAATGAAAACATTGCTGGGGTAAAACCTAAAGGGAAAGGCCTAGCACCAAATTGCATTGGCCATCTGATCTAACTTCTGGAGGCAGTCAAAATGCGTATTTGAATTCTTCCCTACCTTATTCCTGAGCTGAGATACAGTGTGCTCCACCCTGCTGTAAAATGCTTGATTTCGAGAGTGAGCGAAACTAATGAAAACATTGTTGGGGTAAAACCTAAAGGGAAAGACCTAGCACCAAATTGCATTGGCCATCTGATCTAACTTCTGGAGGCAGTCAAAATGATCTTCAGAATTCTTCCCTACCTTTTTCCTCTGCTGAGATACAGGGTGCTCCATCCCTGCAGTAAAATGCTTGATTTTGAGAGTGAGCGAAAGTAATGAAAACATTGCTGGGGTAAAACCTAAAGGGAAAGGCCTAGCACCAAATTGCATTGGCCATCTGATCTAACTTCTGGAGGCAGTCAAAATGAGTATTTGAATTCTTCCCTACCTTATTCCTGTGCTGAGATACAGGGTGCTCCAACCCTACAGTAAAATGCTTGATTTCGAGAGTGAGCGAAACTAATGAAAACATTGTTGGGGTAAAACCTAAAGGGAAAGACCTAGCACCAAATTGCATTGGCCATCTGATCTAACTTCTGGAGGCAGTCAAAATGATCCTTAGAATTCTTCCCTACCTTATTCCTGTGCTGAGATACAGGGTGCTCCAACCCTACAGTAAAATTCTTGATTTTGAGAGTGATCGAAACTAATGAAAACATTGTTGGGGTAAAACCTAAAGGGAAAGACCTAGCACCAAATTGCATTGGCCATCTGATCTAACTTCTGGAGGCAGTCAAAATGAGTATTTGAATTCTTCCCTACCTTATTCCTGTGCTGAGATACAGGGTGCTCCAACCCTACAGTAAAATGCTTCATTTCTACAGTGATCGAAACTAATGAAAACATTGTAGGGGTAAAAACCTAAAGGGAAAGACCTAGCACCAAATTGCATTGGCCATCTGATCTAACTTCTGGAGGCAGTCAAAATGAGTATTTGAATTCTTACCTACCTTATTCCTGTGCTGAGATACAGTGTGCTCCAACCTGCTGTAAAATGCTTGATTTTGAGAGTGATCGAAACTAATGAAAACATTGTTGGGGTAAAAGCTAAAGGGAAAGGCCAAGCACCAAATTTCGTTGGCCATCTGATCTAACTTCTGGAGGCAGTCAAAATGAGTATTTGAATTCTTCCCTACCTTATTCCTGTGCTGAGATGCAGGGTGCCCCAACCCTACACTAAAATTCTTGATTT